>MU742555.1:5571-46587 GCA_026770625.1 Nicotiana glauca
AACAAAAAACCTAGAAGAAAACCCTACTGAAAGAAAACCTCCATCGACCATTGCCTCGTCGTCAACCACCAACAGCCCGTCGTGGACCACCCTCACGACCACCTTCATTCCGTCGTCCAGCCAACACCGACAACCCTCATGTTCCGTCAACCTCCAGAGCCGCTGAATGTCTAGAAACGAACCCCTGAACCTCAAGAACTCCACCAGCCACATCGCTCCAACATCTCGACAAACAGTACCAAACGACTCCGCCCCAGCTCATCATCGCTGCTATCTTTGTACTGTCGGAGTCGCATCGTCGATGATGAACGAGTAGAAAACAGCCCAGTGTTTCATCACCATCGTTCCCATGTGTTTTAATTCCATGTCGGATGGGTCTAAATCTAACAGGGTCTGGATTTTGTGACGTTATTGCGCTGAGTTCGGATAGAACCAGTTCTTTGGCTTTCTTTCGCGTATGTCGTTTAGCTGTGGTTCTAGTATCGCCGTCGTTATGGTAGTAGCGTCATTGGTTCCGGCGAGTGTCGAGGCTCGAGTTCCATCACTTTCCATCTCCTTTCTTTCTTTATTAAACAATAGATATATTTTCCATTTCAGTAAGTTTGAATATGTATTGTTTGGTTTCCTTGTCACTTTGTTTAATATTTTTGGATTAGTTCCCTTTTTAAATTGTTATTTTTATCCTTGTAGGACGTCTCAGTTCACTTATCTGTTTTCTTGAAAATACGTACTGTTGCTTTGAAATCCTTTGGATGAATTCACACTAACTTTGCTGCATTAAACTAAGTTGTACGCATGATACAATTGTTGATACAATTGTTGAGTTAATTACAATTGTTGAGTTGATATGTTGACTTTTTTTTTTCTTAATATATGGCAGTAAGTTTATATAGGTAATTGTATTGTGGGAGATAATTGATTATATTTGGATTGGTTTGAAGCTGTTAAGTAAGATGTATCTATGGCCCTCATAAATGTATATATTTAAATACTTAGACTTCGGGATGAGCCGATGAGCGAATTTCACGGCCTTTCCAAAATAATAACGCGTTAGTAGCTTTAGGCGCGTATTTAATAATGTTATCTCCCTAAACTCGGGTGCACATTTATGTGACCCTAATCCAAATCTCAACGGAGTCGAAATGTATCGATAATCACGGGTACATTGATTGTGACGTGGTTCGAGATGCATTTTCACGATGTTGCAATTCTCTTTTGAAATGATAAATAATAAAAGCGGTTAATTAGCCTTTAAATAATAAATGAGACGAGCCTCGCCAAATAAAATACAAATTACGGGGCCCTCAATAGAGGGTTATTTTAAATGCTTAGATTTCGGGACATGCCGTTTAGCGAATTGCACGGCCTTCTCAAAATAATAAACGCGTTAGTATCTTTAGGCGCGTATTTAATAATTTTACATTCTTAAACTCGGGTGCACATTTATGTGACCCAAATCCAAATCTCAACAGAGTCAAAATGCATCAACAACCACGGGTACATTGATGTGACGTGGCCCTAGACGTATTTTCGCGATGTTGCAATTCTTTTAAAAAATAATAATAATAAAAGCGGTTAAAAAGTTAAAATTTTCATATAAGTTAAAGCATGTTATAAAATCAGATAAATAATCCAAATATGACAGTTGAGCGACCGTGCTAGAACCACGGAACTCGGGAATGCCTAACACCTTCTCCCGGGTTAACAGAATTCCTTATCCGGATTTCTGGTACGCAGACTGTTAAACAGAGTCATTCTTTTCCTCGATTCGGGATTCAACCGGTGACTTGGGACACCATAAATCTCCCAAGTGGCGAATCTAAATTAAATAAATAAATCCCATTTTGATTGTCCTTTAATTGCAAAAACTCCCTTTACCACGCCCTTCGCGGGGTGCGGTAGCGCCAAAAGGAGGTGTGACACTTACCCCGTTGAATCGGGCCAGGAAATCCCGGAGTCCTTCACCTGTTGTTTGCCGGATGGCGAAGATGTCATTGAACCTAGCTTCGGCCTTCTTTGCTCCTGCATGAGCGGTGACAAATTTGCCTGCCATCTCTTCGAACGTTGATATCGATCTAGCTAGTAGTTGAGAGTACCATGTTAACGCCCCTCTTGTCAAAGTTTCTCCAAACTTTTTCAGCAACACGGATGGAACTTTTCTTTCGATAAGTCATTGCCTTTTACAGCGGTTACATAATGGTTCAGATGGTCTTCCGGATCCATGGTCCCTTTGTATATTTACAAGTACGGTGGCATCTTGAAGGTTTTTGGGATTGTGTGAGGAGCAACTTCCTCACTATATGGTTGCTCGACAAACCTTCCCACGTCGCGCTTCGGTAGCAGCATTAGGGCGCCAGGTATCTTGTCCACCATTTCCTGGTGCTCTTTCATTTGATCATGAAGCACTTTATTCTCGTTCTCCATTTCTTCCATTTTCTTAAGGATGGTTGCGAGTGCACCGTCGTTTGCACTGACAACAGTATGGATGTTGTTCGTTCGTACAACGCTAGGCTCACCGGCGGCAACAACGATTTCTGCTGTTGACGAATCTTTGCCCCTTTTTCATGCAAGATCGTCAGATCTTCGATTGAAGAGGGTGAGATCTCACCCTCTGGTACATTACTTGGTGTTACGTTCGCGGTATTTTCTCTACCGGATTCGTTGATGGAGCCTATGAGGTTACTCGAGACATCTGCTATCATCTTCAACATTGCTTCTTTCTCTGCCATTGTTGGTTTCTATGGAGTATGAAGGACAATGATTGTTGTTTTTGATATCCTAAGCGTGAACTATGGTTTTCGCTATCGAAATCTCCACAGACGGCACCAAATTATTTGACTCAAAAGTTATTAAATACTTTTTAAGCAAATCAATCAAAAGAAGTGAATGAGTAAATCGTAATCGAAAATAATAAAACCCTAGGATGTTCTTGATAATCGGTTTTAGCAACAATAGTATATGTGAGAGATAGAGTGTGTGTGTTAGAGAGATGAGAGAGTAAGAGAACTTGTATATATCAAAATCTGCCTCTTACAAAGCTTGGATCCCCTTTATATAGTGGGGATCCTTATTTAAATATTAAAGGATAGAAACAAAGTACACGCTATAGAGGGGCAGACGAAGTTATGGAGTCATTTCTCCTATTACCCCTAAGTCGTCCTTCTGTCTCGGCTTACACGTGTTCATCGGTCGGTCGTGCTGGTTTAGGGACGTGGTCGGTCAAATTCGACCCCATACAATAATATAAACGAAATCAGGTATCAACGGTTAGACGAATTCCACATAGATCAAGTAATAATGTCCATTCATAATGTTTCATTAAACTCTAGAAGGTTAGAACACGTCTTGCACTAAAAAAACTAAGAGCCCGTTTGGATGAACTTATTTTAAGTGACTTTTAAGTCAAACTAACTTTTAAGCCATAACTTTTGATTTTTGGCTTATTTTTGTCATTTTAGCTTAAAAATAAGTGTTTAAACACTTTTTTACTTTATCCAAATACAACAAAATGACTTAAAAGTAATTTTAACGCCAATATACCTGCCTCTAGTTATTGGTGCTTGTAATTTTAAAAACTTGAAGGCAACTTTAAATTTCAAGAGCCCCCAGTTGGCGCCAATGTACCTGCCTCCGGGAAGTACACAAACATTTATTCTTAGGACTATTATTCTTTATGTTTACTTTCACTTGGCATGTAAACTATAAATTTTTATTTTTATTTATCACTTTACGCACATTAAGAAAAGATAATTTTTTTTCTTGTTATACTCTTATTACTCATTTCAGATCATTTTCTCAAATTCAATAAAATATGCATCAATTAATATGAGTATCATGGTAAATTATGCACTTCATTTATTATTTTTTAAAGGGCTGCACCAAGTAAAAGTATACGGAGGGAGTAATTGCTGGGTCAATCTGATCAAAGGAATTCTACTTAAGGAAGAGTGACCAAGAAGCAACCAAGCCGAAGTCGCGTATAGGAAGCGATATGCCGGCAAGTGATTTAGCTATGGTCATGGTCGAGTACTCAATTCGGTCCGAAAGGCCAGTCCAACACTTAGATATTTTAGAGGAATATTCTATGGGGTATTCCAAGAACTTAGGTTCTCCGGTTAAGGACCGATGGGTAAGGAAAACGTTTTGTATAAATATCATGAGAAAGTATGACATAAGAGAGAGAGCACACACATATAACATATACATCCCTAAAAAGGTAAAGACGCTCCCTAATTTCAGGCTCCTCGCCAAGAAGGGAGATAAGATCTTAGAATCTCGATATTCATCTGTAATTCAATTTTATAAAATATACGGAGGATAGTCTTGTTCAAAGAATGGTGATTCTTTTCCTTTATGTATTCTTCATTATCATTTGATATTATTGGAGCAATTATCTATTTCTTACATTGTGAGATTTAATTGTTGTTGTAATTATATTTTATGTTCAGTTATGCTTGTTCATTCATATAAATTATCAGAATTTGCCCCAAATTTTTTTATTTAATTTGTTAACTAAAAGCGCTTGAAAGTTTTTGGTCAAAAATAATTTTGTTGTAAATATTTAAATTAAAAAGTCTTAATCTTAAGATAATTCAGAATATTTATAGCCCGAAAAATTAAAATTTAAAATATATTAACTAATTCTTAAAAATATCATCACTTTAAAATGCCTACCTCGTGTGATTTCTACAACAACCCCATCACGCTAATAAAGGCAATGGGGCCTTGTCTTTCAAGTTCCAATCATACTACCCACCAGTATTCTGAATATTTTATTGTAAGATCCCATAAGGCTTTAGTATTTTACTACTATCTGTCTACTTTTCTTCTTTTCAAATAATCAACTGAAAAATAAAGAAGATCCAAATTGGACAAAAAGAGCAAAGGAATTACCAGTGTACCCTTTTCCTTTTCTACTACATGTCCGTAGAGGACTTGTCTTCAAGCATTCAATAGAGGGAAAATAAAGTAAGCTAGCGTTTGCACGTCGATTTGGTTGGAATTTCAGAAAAAATGAGCTTTTGAATATGAGATAAATATCCCAGCTTTGTCGATGCTCTCGCCTATTGATTGAAATTTTTCTCCTCGGCCGGAGACGGAACCGGCTCCCACAAAAAATTTAAAAATTGAAATTGTGTTTGAACATGCATTTTATTTGAAAAGAATTTAAATTTTTGTTATTAAAAACTTCAAAAATTACTCTAGAGCTATTTTTGGAATTTGAAAATTTTATTTTCAAAATCTGCCAAAAAATAATTAATATCTATAATCAGATAGATATTTGAAAATAAAAATTTTCAAAAAAAAAACTCCCAAATTTTATAGCCAAATGAGAGCTAAGTGAAGTCTTTATCATACTGGCAATCTGTCGATTTTTTACAATATTTTAGGTTACTTTAAATAAGTCACTATTTATAATAAATATCGTAAATAATTTTGAAAGTAAATCCGTTACAATATAACCCTAATACACAAATTTCTCGTCGTTAATGTGTTGCATCGAATCATATATTGTTTTTCTATATAAACTTTTATCACTTAATCAAAATTAAAACTAGATAGTATCACTTTAATTTGTAACTTTTTCATCACTAAATTATTTTCTCGTAAAAGCTTTTTCACACTTAAATATAAAAAGAATCGCTTGGATCATTCTATATATTTTTATTTTCAGCAACCATTATATATTCACGAATAAAGAATAGGGACCAACAAGGACTGTCGTGGAATAAGTACTCTTTTATTCTTAATCATATATATCGAATTCGAGCCTTGGGCGTGTAGTCTTTTTTTGTCAGGGAGCACTTTACTGCAATATAGGATTTTCTGGTATGATTCGGATTTATAGCCCGTTTGACCAAACTACAAAAATCAGCTTATTTTGAGTTGCACTTTTTTTCAAAAGTGTTTTTCTCAAAAGTACTTTTGGTGAGAAGCAGATTAGTTTGGAAAATACTTATGAACAACAATTAATGTTTGGCCAAGCTGTTAAAAACTGCTTCTAAGTGTATTTTTCTCAAAAGTGATTCTCAAAAAAGTATTTTTGGAGATAAGCTACTTTTTTCTGCTTCTCCAAAACTGCTTCTGCTTCTCCTCAAAAGCATTTTTTTTTCTTTCCAGAAGCTAGGCCAAACACCTCAATTTTTGGACAAAAGTACTTTTGAAAAAAAGAAAATATTTTTGGCCAAAAATAAGCTTGGCCAAATAGTCTATTAATCGGGTACCAACGCAGGAACCGGATATCGGAAAAAAAAAAAAAAAAAAAGGTGAGTAAAGAAGATGGGGTCTACAGTTTAAATTGGAGCAGAATAACTGATAGGTCCTTATGGCGGACAGACACTCTGACCTCAAACCATAACAGTCCACGTAAAAAAAAAAAGTCCACGTAAGACAAAGAAACGCGCCAAAAGAAATATTTATATATACTCAATTTAAACTTAATTAATGGACCAGTAAAAGCACTTTTAAGGTTAATTAAAAATGGCTAATAACAGTCCAACACCATATGTGTAGAAATTGAATTGTATGTCCAAACAAACATTCAGTCCCCTTCGCTTATTTGTTAAATATATACAACGTCTCTCTCTCTCTCCGTCGCTTCAGATTTGGAACTTCCGGCGTAAGCCACTCTCTCTCGCACTTTCCTAATTTTTCTCATTTGATCTGTTAAATTCAATTGATTAAACCCTTAATTCATTTCCCCTACCTTTCCAAATTCATGCTTTTCAGTGAGCTATGGGCTTCAGCTAGACGAGTGAAGTGATTATACAAGTATGTATCTACCTTTTTCTTTTTATTTCTAGGTTTTAATAATCCGATTGTTGAATTATAACTTTGATGCACGGTTATCTGATCAGTAACAGTTTCTATATCCAAATTTCGCATCGCATAATTAGATTATAGTTTTTTGATTTTTTAGCTTTTCTGATTGGTCTGTTAGTTTATGTTTTGTCTCTTACTTTTGATTTTCTATTGAATCGTTACTGGAAATATAATTTTCAGATTGATTGTTTGATGATCGGGAGGAGAGTTATTAAAGGAAAAGGGAAATTTGTCCGATTGTTTTACTGTTTTTTTTTTTTTTTTTCCAATTTTAAAGCGGAGTTGTTGCTGTGCAGCAAGGATTGCTATTTTCTGTGTGCATATATTGTAGAGGGATTGTCTATTTGGAAAAGTACTTATACTTAGTGTGAAATACTTCATTTATCAGTAGAAAAAAAGAGAGAAAAGGAGGAAGGATAAGGATTTCAGTGTGTAAGTGGGAGAGCGGGAACGCCTTTTTTGCTATTTTTTTTATGAAGTGGTAGTTGGTGGTGTGAAAAATCTTTAGTTGGTATTTCAGTTTACTTCAGCGAAGATGTTAATGAAATCTAATTAGTTTTCTGTAGAGAGTGTAAAGCGTTCTTGCCTGTTTCATGTTCAGGTGACTTCTGATGCTAAATTCATCCAAAGATTTAGCTGAAACTATGATCGCCGGGGTGGCTGGCACTTCTGGTCAATGGATCCAGCAAGAATCATCTCAGCCACTTATCTTGAGTGATGGCATATCTTTACACAATAATGTAAATAACCATATACCTGTACAGACTAGTGAGGTATTTTCTATGGAATTTCTTCAGGATCCTTCTTCCAGAATAGTTCCTACAGTGTCTGGCTTTACTGAGAAGCATGATAAGAGAGCTGGACCTCAAAGTAAGCTAAGCCAACATCCGGGTTATGAAGAGCTCACAAGGCTACTTGGGTTGACAAGAATGGATTCTGAATGTGCATCTGACATAACTGAATTTGCTTCTGCAAGAGGGTCTACAGAAATTGAAAATGGGGTTTTTGTGGAGAATGAGCATACATATAATCAGAAAGATAGCTCTTGTGGGCATGTCGCTGGGGGAGCTACTACAGAGTTATGCTATGATCAAGCTACTTCAGGGCCAACTGCTCCACCCTCATCTAAATCTGAATCTTCACAGTCGCTAAAATCTTCTGGATTAGGGTATTCAGATTGTTCCCAGACAAGAAAAATAAAATTCCTATGCAGTTTTGGTGGTAGAATATTGCCTCGACCCAGTGATGGAAAACTCAGATACGTTGGTGGTGATACACGTATCATTTCCATACGGAGGAATATTTCATGGGAAGAACTTATGAAGAAAACATTGGCCGTCTGTAATCAGCCTCACACTTTCAAATACCAGCTTCCAGGAGAGGATCTTGACGCCCTTATATCCGTCTCTTCTGACGAAGATCTTCAGAATATGATAGAGGAATATTATGGCCTCGAGAAGCTTGGGGGCTCCCAAAGGCTTCGAATATTTTTGGTTCCTTTGAGTGAATCTGAAAACTCATGCCCTGTAGATGCTGCTGTTGTTCAATCAAGTGATCCTGATTATCAATATGTTGCTGCTGTTAATGGCATTGTTCGGATGGATTCTTCCGCTCAGGAGAATTATCATGAGCAGTGTGTGGGCGATGAAGTCCGCAAGGAGATACTTAAAGTAGACCGTGGTAATGGTCTTTATGTCCCACCTCCTGCTCAATTGATTGGTGAATCTCAGAATCAGGTTAGGCTTCCCAATCAATCTACTCCTTTTTCTCCTGTGCTTGTTCAACAGGGAGATTACAAGAACGACCCTGGGAACACATACAAGAACCAGTCGCCACATGGTAGTATTGAATGTCCAGTGTCGCTTAGCAACACCCAATCATTACCTGAAAACCCGAGTGGATGCATTAATGTTGGTTATTATGCCCCACAGGTAAACCTGATGAATTTGCAGAGTCCTAACAAAAAAGATGATATTGCCCTGCCAAGCCAATCTAGTGAATTGATTTCAAATCACCATGGTCTCAACAGAGACTTTATTGCTCCAACACTGGAACAATGTGATGCCAGCTTTCAAAACTACTCTTTTGAAAGAACAGAACCCAAGGAAAGGACAGTTCTCTCTGAAAAGCTGAATGATGAAATGGATCTATTGCTGGGATATACTTCAACCGTTACTCAAAATGGATTTCCGCATGCCTTTTCGGATTCAAAACTTCAGGAACATGGAAAAAGATCAGCTTACTGCTCACAAGAGGGAATAAGCTCATTTTCCTCTTTGAACTTTGCACCATCTCAGTTATCTTCACATGGAGTGTCTGCTGCTCAGCAAGAGAACCTAGGGTCTCTGCATGAGAATACATACCCAGTCAGTTCTCAGCCTCATATTAGGGTATTTAATGGGAAATTAACTGTGGCCAATGGCATGGTGCCAGAGTTGCCTTTCGACTCAAATTTAGTGAGTAGATGTGGACCCGTGCAAAGAAATGTTAATGGTACTGACAGTAGATGCAACCCAGCTGAAGTAGATTTGGAAAATTACCATCCTGTTTTGAAAAGCTATATGGACAACAATACAAGTTGTGAAATGGTGAATGCATGTGATGTCAATAACGCAATTTTATGTCATGATGGTAAATCACCCGATAACAAGTCATCCAGAACAGCTGTGGTTTCGAGGAAAAAAATGCCTGACGTAAACTCTGTTATGCTGTCTAATAATGGAGGTGATATACCGGGTGAAGAATCACAAAATTTTGGCATGAATTCTCTTGCATCGGCACCTTTAATTAGTACAGTAAATGAGCGATCCCAAAGAAATCAATTTGAGAATGCCTCAGTGGGGATAAAAAAGGATGAAACTGAGAACAATATATCCCAGGTCAAGAGCTCTGAAGTTGCTGGGAGGTTTTCAAATTCTGAGATACAGTCTCATGGTGCAGAAACTCTGACTGATCTACTGCCTGAGTTGTCTGATGGTCAAAATTCCGATCATTTCCCTATGCCAGCAGTTGTTGCACATCCTCAAGATACTTTTGCCAAAGAACCATTGCTAATATTCTCCAAGGAATTGTCATCATCATCAGTTGGTTGTGATGGAGGCCAGTTGATGTCCTTGCATTACTCAGCTTTCAGGCAAAACCCAACCAAGGATGCTGTTTTTACGAGGGAAGTTTCTCTAATTGATGAAGAATTTACTAATTACAGTGGTCAGAGAGTTGTGACTTCTGGCATTGGTGAATTTTCTAGTGAAAAGCAAAAGATAGAAGATGCCCAAGTTAGTAAGAGTATCAAAGAAAGTCAGCAGGATCCAAAGGCAAATGGAAGAGATATTAGATCACCCAGTGGTGACCTATATACTGCAAATCTCCTAGGTTTGGACACCATTGGTGGTGAAGTCATATCTTCCAGTGCAACAGATGGGGTGGCATTTTCCCATGAGTTGGGGTTGGAGGTGAAATTCTATTTCATTTTGATGGGCTGGTTTATGATTTATGTTACTAAATGCTGTCACTTATGCTCATAAAGTTTTACACTGATGACCTGGCTTGGCGCAGGATGCCAACCCCAGCGATGGAGATAAGGATAATTTAATCACTGATGCTATGATGGCTGAGCTGGAAGCTGATTTGTATGGTTTGCAGGTAAAGGATAATTTCCTTTCGTATTTTAAACCTTGTGGGAATTGCTCATGATAACATCTTCATTTCTCCCCTTTTCAACTATGACGGCTTACGCTCTAATCTTGCGTAAGAGTCTGAAAGACTTAAACGGCATTGCCCTCTTACAGCCATAGTACCAGAGGCAGACTTAAAATATTTACAAAGGAGGACTAAACTGTACATGGCTTTGTCCTTCACTACATACTCCCCCTCCTGCAATACCTTTATCCTTTTATCATAGGTTGTTTCATGAAGAATATCTTTGATTTATTGTCATCCTGAAAGATTTTACGGTTCAGTTCTTGGCTGTGATAATGATCTGCTATTTCTAGTGTTGGAGTTCCCCGCAGAGGTTATGGAATGATTTTATTTCTTATCAACTATGTTCCTCTACTGCTTGCTGATATTGAATTAAGAATTAGGTAAATCCTACAATCTAGGGCTTTGCAATCGGATCGGATTTAGCATATTTCGGATTCGGATTTTGGATTCTGGAAAAGGCAATCCGAATCTGATCCGAATTAACAATGGATCGGATCGGATTTTAAACTTTGGATCGGATAATTTTTCGGATTGTCGGATCGGATTGTCACTCAATTAAGTCATACTCACCATTCACCAAAGACATTTTAAAAGCTGTTGAATTAAGTCATACTCACAAGATTGCGAGTTAGGACTTAGGACCATTCATCTCCTAAAACAGTTCAACAGCTTCTTCGAATAAACAAACCACAATCTAAAATATTACATAATGCAACAATTGTCTTTCAACCCAAACCAAACTGAAGACCCCAAACAAAACACAATCGATTTCCAATCGTTTGCTCTTGATTGGACATCGAATTGTGAAGACTGTTCCGGTTAGGGTTGCGGTTCCGGTTGAGACTTGAGACTTGAGAGGATGAAGGTCGTTTGCGTCGGTTGAGATTTGGACTTTGGAGTTCACTGAAGAGTCAAGAGATGCGGAAGTTTGAGACTTTGAGACTCTTCAGTCTTCACTGAACAGAGGCGGAAATATGTGAGAGAAATACATCGATATAACCTAAGTGAGGGAAGGACTGTCTGAAAAATGAATAAGCCTAATTCTAAAATTTTAGTGTAGTATTTTTATAGGTCCATATAATTTCGGATTTCGGATCAGATCGGATTAAAATCATACCATTCCGAATCCAATCCGAAAATTCGAAATTTTATAAAACATAATCCGTATCCAATATGAAAATCCGAAAGAGAGTGGATCGGATCGGATTTCGGATATCCGATCCAAATGCACAGCGCTACTACAATCTACTACCGTAAGTTGCTCGCTCAAATAGGTGGCACTAGTTGTTATGAGTTGTATTAAAGGAGCTTCTAGTCAATAATGAGGCAGCTACAACATCTGGTATACAAAAATACGGATTTTACAACTATTTATACCTGTCTTTTAATTTGATATAGAATAACAAACTGATGAGGTTAGACATTGTCAAAAGTAACGTTTTGCTTGAGTGGCTGATAATACTTAGCTTGCCTGTTAATAAATATTCATATGTTTCTCGAAAAACTAATCATGGAATACTCGACACGTACGAGTATATATAGATTGGCTGCAAGTAATTGTCCTTCACATGTATAACTCCTACCTGTGAAGTCTCCAAATATGTTATCTACTCAGCGGAAGATTCATTCTTGCACTGATGCTTGATCTCCGTTCAGATATGTGGTGAAATGCAGAATTGAAGCACAAATGTATATCAACCGCTGTTACGTGATGCATTGCTTTAATTTGTGGAATGGGAAGAAATCCAATGTGCTCTATAGTATCTAAACCTAAAAAAGGGCTTGTTGGGTTCTGACGTGTGTCATATCATATCATAACTCAAACGAAAACATCTTAATTCTGTCAAAAAGAACGAAGTAACACTTCTTAAATTTGAAAAGTATTAAAAAGTATATATTCTGGTGTATAATGAAACTATATAATGATAAACATTCTTTTGTTTTACACTTTAATTTGGTTGAGTCATGTCTAGACAAAGTTTATGACATGCTTTAGAGTACAAAAAGGTTATAATTTTTTAACTAAATTAGCATACCTAAATTTCCAGCTTGTTGTTTTTCAGAACACCCTAGGTATAGTAGTCCTTCGTAGACTATGTACTTCCTGGGTATAACAAAATAGACAGTGATTTCGTTCACCAACCTTTTGCTTTGCCAATCTGCCCCCAAGTTGATAACTGATGTTAATAGTTAAACCACGTAGTATATGTATAATTTATGCTTTGCCATTAACTTATTCTGTGTTGGTTATCAGTTGCCGTTGTCTTGACTAGGTTTAATCTTTGGCTATGTATCAGTTATCACTATGTTACCAAGTTTAATCTGTTGATTTCTGCTGAAATCAAAGGTCTCCTTGGGGAGCTGCTTATTCATCCTTTATTTTTAAGCACATCTACTGTGTCTACCCAGCCTTTCCTCTGTGCGTAGCGGTGGCAAAACGGATAAAAAAATAGTTATTCATGCATATCATCCACTTAAAAATGGATTGGATAATGAATGTTTTAAAAATGGGTCAAATATGGATAAGAACCATATTATCCACTTTAAAAATGGATAACCAATAGGTTTAACTTTTACATTTACAAAGACTCAAGTTGGGAGGCTAGGAATTATCCGAAAAGTGATAATATTTTAAGAAGTCATGTCCATATTATCCACCGGTTAACCCATTTTCTATCCGTATTAAATATGGGTTGTACCGGATAATTTATCCGTTTTGCATTATCCGTACTCGACCCGCCCGTTTTCCACCCGTATCTGTGCGTGTATTAATGTTTCTCTTGTTGAGGCTTTTCAATGCTTCAAAAGTTCTGCTTTTTGCTGAGTGAATAGGGTGAAGGTTATCTCTTGGAGAATCTTCCCTGAGAAATTAGTTTGTAACTTAATCTTGTTTTACCCTTCTTTTCTGCTTTTACGAAAGGATGCAAACTTATATCTCTTTTCTTAGAGTTTAAATATGTTTGCTTTCTTTAAGAGTTCATTAATTCATACTTAAGCAGTAAGCTACAGCTGTTGTTAGTCTGCAGATCATAAAAAATGCTGACCTAGAAGAATTGAGGGAGTTGGGCTCTGGGACATATGGTACTGTTTACCATGGAAAATGGAGAGGAACAGATGTTGCTATAAAGAGACTCAAGAAAGCATGTTTTTCTGGGAGATCATCGCAGGAAGAAAGGCTGGTTGGTTTACTGTAACATATTTTCCAAGCATATAATTTTTTCCTAGATTAGCAGCAGCGTGTATGACCCTTACTGTGAAACTCGTAATAAAATTGGATTTTTCCAGATCAAGGACTTCTGGAGAGAGGCACAGATCCTTTCAAACCTTCATCATCCTAATGTGGTTGCATTTTATGGAGTAGTACCTGATGGGTCAGGGGGGACTTTGGCAACCGTGACTGAATTCATGGCTAATGGATCACTTAGAAATGTTCTCATTAAAAAGGACAGGTGAAGTTGCTTTCTATCTGGTTATTAGTTCTACATGTTCTCTCTAATTCATAACTTAATATCATCTGCTGAATTCCTTGTGCAGGTCACTTGATAGTTACAAGAAACTTCTAATTGCCATGGATGCTGCTTTTGGGATGGAGTATTTGCACTCAAAAAACATCGTCCACTTTGATCTAAAATGTGACAATTTGTTAGTCAGTCTGAGGGATCCACAGCGACCCATATGCAAGGTATCTTCAACCATTGCATCAGGGAAACATGCACTTCTGAGTATACAAGAATAATCTAGAATGAATCATGAGAGTGCATCTTCTGACATAGAAGCATGAGTTCCAATGAGTTAGCTTTTATTGATGTTGGAATTATTGGACTGGCTTCTGGTCAGATAACCTTTCTGCTTCCAGAAGCACATTACTTTTATCTAGCCAGCCAAAAGTTTTTAGCCAATTTGAATGAATGATGAAAGATATAGGAGCAGAGTGTGCCTCCATTCCAAACAAGGTTTCTATGGTAGAATTTAAGACTATTAAAGACTGGTTATAATAAAACAAAGCACATATGAGAACAGCAGATTCTTGCATGCTTATTTTGTATGGAGAATCCAGCTAGCTCTACTGATAAATTTTCATAGGCTAATTTAAACCAATCTGAATTCAAGTAAAGAAGCTAATGGTGCCACAATGAGTTATTTGTAAGATATCTAATGCAGGTTGGAGATTTTGGACTGTCAAGAATTAAACGCAATACTCTCGTATCTGGAGGTGTACGAGGTACTCTTCCCTGGATGGCACCTGAACTGTTAAATGGTAGCAGTAGCCGAGTATCTGAGAAGGTTAGACTAATTACTGTAATTTACTACAATCAGATATGTCATAAAGCAATGACATAATATGAATTAAGCCGTGAAAGTATGTCATAAAGCAATAATCTGGATGGGTTTGGTTTCCGACAGGTTGATGTTTTTTCATTCGGCATAGCAATGTGGGAGATCTTAACTGGGGAAGAACCCTATGCAAACATGCATTGTGGGGCAATCATTGGTAAGGGTCTGATTACCTGTTAAACCGAGTGAATATTTTCTGCTTCGTAACTGTCACAGGAGTTGTATCTAAGGTATACTGAAACAAGTGGTTTATACTTGCATGACCAATTCTGTACTTACATCCTGTTGAGGTCCATAAACAATTCAAAAGGGGACGACTTCATATTAAAAAACCAGACTGTTTTGGCATTAAATTTTTCTGTGCTATAAATCAGCAACTGACAACATCTCAGCTAAATTATATTTCAGGTTATACCTTTTTAAAACAAAAATCATATAATTCAATGATTTTTAACATTTGTTTCCCTTCACTCTTGTTTCAAATACCTTTGCTCTAGTCTGGTTAATTTTTGCCTACTGCAAATATGCTTAAGAATTCTCCATTATTCCTTTTATACATGTGAAACTCGGAAACATGAGGCAAAAGCCAAAGCGTCTGGCCAAGTTTAAATTTAGTCTTTTAAAATTTTGACAAATTGACTTTATGTCCTTATTTTTGCAAGTGTTAATCCTTCTAAATGATTTTTATATTGACGTTGCCAAAATTTACTTATGTATCCGAACAACTATTTTTATCCAGTAATCCAATATAGCTCCGCGAGTTCAGGGTCTTTCCTCAATGCTGAATTCCAGTCAAAAGCATTAATCTTTGCTCTCTGGGAGCTCCAGAAACCTAGTAGTTCAAGAAATTTAACCTCTTGACTCTGCGACATTTTAAGGTGTTTATGAGATTGTGACGTATTTAGTCTGAAGGAGATAGGACTGCTAGCACACCCATTTCGATTTGGTTTGAACATATTAATGCTCAAAAATCATGACTGTAGGCCACCAGTTCTCACCTAATTAGGCCAGAAAGCTATAAAGAGCGGCTTAGCTTACATGCTATTTTCAATAAGTTCTCTTTGTTAATGAAGAGCTTCCGTTTCCTTTCAGGCAATGGAAGAAAAGAAGTGCATCTTTTTGATTTCCCAACCCTTTTCAATTTGGCCTTGTTTGATTTGTTGATAATGGTTGTAGGGGGAATTTTGAAGAATACTCTTCGGCCTCCAATGCCAGAGCGGTGTGAGCCCGAGTGGAAGAAATTGATGGAACAGTGCTGGTCTGCTGATCCTGAAGCTCGGCCATCATTCACGGAGATTAGAAACAGGTTGCGGTCTATGGCTGCTGCACTCCAGGCTAAGGGAAATATCAATTCCGCAGGACGCGCCAACGCAAACACCCCTGTGTAAGTCATAAGGAAACGCACCTGCTTTTGTACTTTCGGTCAACTTGGTGGAAGCATTTGGAAAATGATGTTTTCCTTATTTTGCAAATAGAGCACCCTGGCTTTCTTTCTTTCTTTGCTCATATTAAGAGATTATAATTTTGTATGTATCATTTTATTCATTCTTTGCAATGGAATGCTTCTAGTCATAGAATTAGGCGTAAACTGTGATAGTGTGATGAGGTTAATGAGCTTGCTTTTTCTTCTTCTTGGAAATCAGGTGTATATAGACGTTTACTCAAGGAAAAGATTGTATCTTTTAGTTCCTGCCACAGACTTGGAATCTTCCATATATGAAATCGAGCCCTTGTACATTTATGAAAATTTCACCACTCCTCCGGAAGTGATTACTGGTCTACGCTTTTAAAAAAAAAAAATCACCCTGTTAGATAAAAATGTAGTTTTAATCTGTCATTCCACATTTGCACTTTTTGTTCTCTCTTAGCCAATTTTGGTATTTATTTAACCTTTAATTTGTAGAACTTACTGATAGATTTATTCCATTCTCAATAGGTCTAGAGCACAGTAAAATTAATAAATGCTAGACATGTATCTATTTATCATAAAAGGTTAAGTAATATATATTTTCATTTTAATTTATTAAAATAATTAAGTTATTTAATTTGATATAAGCATTCGATGTAAACAGGGCCGGTCTAATGGCCAAGCAAGTAAAACACTTGCTTAGGGTCCTTATTTGTAAGGGCCCCAAAATTTTGTAGCTCTTAATGTATTTGTCCATTTTTTTTAAACAATATTAATTATTTGAAAGAAAAAAAAAATGCAAGTTTCAAGGAAAGGGACTCGTTGGAGAATAATTGGAAAAGGAATATATTTTTGGGATCCATGCCTTATTTATGTGTGAACATTCCATAATGCACCATCATTATTATAAATGGGCCTACATTCTTTTTATCTCTTTTTATCTTTTATTTATTGACTTTTACTTCTATTGTTCCTTTGGTCTCTTCTTTACATTCCAATCTCATTGAGTCACTATCACAAAATAAAAATAGCAGAACACAAGTTACAAGTACCATATATTTTTTTTTTGTTCTCAAATATTTTGGCATTTCATCAAGAATTTTGAAGTAGCAAAAGCTTATCAAATTATCTTTGTTGAATCAGGTTTGATTGTTCTTTATTTTATCATTTGCATCTATTTTTTAATTTTTTTTTATATAGTTCATTATAAGTATATATTGTCTTTTTAGTTATTTATTCGAATTTTAATATGTCAACTAGAAAATATGAATTCGGGTGTTCAAAACGCCAAAAAAGGAAAAGGATTGAAACTCTTACACAAATCCCAAAAAGGAGCACTTGATAAATTTGTAGCGAACAGTAAAAATTTTAAATCAGAAAATGCGGAAGATTTTATGATAGATGAATAAATCACTAATATAATTGAGATAGACAATAATATAATTCAAGAAGAAGAGGAAGGAAGAGAAGTTGGCAAGAAACCTAACATATATCCTCAAGAAAAACACGAAGTTCGAAATAAGTTGGATAATTATACTCCTAGGAACATATATGATCCTAGTCAATGGACTAGTATAGATACAAAGTTGAGAGATCTATTAGTAGAAAAGGGGCCAATAAAAATTATTACCTTAGATTTTCCAAAGGATAAATTCTTTAGACATTTTTCTACCACAAATTATATTCAAATATTGGCTAATGGAGAAAGACATGAAAGAAGATGGTTAGTTTACTCTGAAGATTTGGACAAAGTATTTTATTTTTGTTGTAAGTTGTTTAAAACGACTTCTAGCTTTTGTAGCAGTAAATTAGCTAGTTATGGTAGTAATGATTGGAGAAATATAAGTGCTAAGCTCAAAGCTCATGTAACATCAAAAGAGCATATTATTAATACGGGTGCATGGATTGATTTAGAAATGAGATTGTACAAAAGTAAAACAATTGATAAAGATATTCAAGAACAAATCAATAGAGATAGAGAGCATTGAAAAAATGTATTATCAAGAATTATGCCATGATAAAAACTATTGGAAAAAATAATTTGGCATTTAGGGGAAAAAACGAAAAGATATATCAAGAAAGTAACAATTTTTTTTTGAGTCTAATTGAAATGATTGCAGAATTTGATCCAATCATACAGGAACATGTTCGCCGAATTAAGCATGATGAAATCCATAATCATTACCTTGGACATAATATACAAAATGAATTGATAAATTTATTAGCTAGTGAAATTAAGAATAAAATTATAGAAACTAAGTACTTCTCAATCATACTTGATTTCACTCCAGATGCAAGTCATCAAGAACAAATATCTTTTATATTACGGAGTGTCGACATTACTGTAACTCCAGTAAAAATTACTGAATATTTTTTTGAGTTTTTAAAAGTGGATGATACAAGTGGAAAAGGTCTTTTTGAAGTTATTATAAATGAGATAAAAAATATTGGACTTGATATTGATAATTTAAGAGGACAAGGATATGATAATGGATCCAATATGAAGGGAAAACACCAAGGAGTGCAAAAAAGACCACTCGACATAAATCGTAGATCATTTTATACACCATGTGGTTGTCATAATCTAAATTTTGTACTTTGTGATATGGCTAATTCTTGTACAAAAGCTATATCATTTTTTGGAGTAGTACAACGCATATATTCACTATTTTCTTCTTCTACTAAGCGATGGAAAATTTTAAAAGAAAATTATTAGAAGAAATTGATTATAAACAAATTATTAATAATTTTACCTCTCAAAAAGCTAGAAAAATAAAATTACGAGTTTCTTCTACAACAAAAATGTTAGGGCCCTTCATTGAAGTTTGGCTTTAGGCCACAAATATTATTGAGCCGCCCCTGGATGTAAATAAGTAGTTATCGAACGGGTACCTTCACATTTTCGTTAATGCGACGGGATTCACGCATTTTTCTTTAAAAGTACGAAAGCTCAAAGATAATATGTCCCTTTTGAAAGAAGCATGTCCCGATAGGTTTGGAGCGGTTTATAACGAGGGAATGCCATAGTCTTTCAATGGCAGAATAGTTCGGGACCCCCCTGAATTTGGTAATTTTTATTTAGTTTCCCTTAAATTTCATGTGGTCTTATCCTCCTTAACTTGGTAATTTTATAGCCTCGTCCCCCATGGACGCTGACAATTTATGGGAGTGTGCAGAGACAGATCCAGGATTTAAATTTTATGGATTCAATTTTTAAGATTTTTAACATTGACCCAATTATATATTTAAAGTGATGAGTTCAAATTTATTATTTTTTCAATTTTAATCAATATTTACTCATAAATTTCTAGTTCGCTTCAAAAGTTATGAGTTCAATTAAACCCGTAACTGTTACACTGCATCCGCCTCTAGGAGTGTGACACATGCACTGCCACATGGATTTTTTTGTCCATATGGTATTTTTTACAATAATATATATATTTTTATCTTTTGAAGTCCAACAACTATTTAAATTATTTTTTCCGTGCCAAAATCTGTATAAAATAAACTTGAAACAACATTATTTTGACTATAATTTTTTTGTTTGGCTAAAGATAATAATATTTTAATCAAGTTACTTTTACACATTTCATTAGAAAAGAAGGAATACACAGTTAAAACATACTATCATTGCATCTAAAAAAATAAAAATAAAAAATACGTTGTTGGAACTCCATATATTGGCAGAATACATTTTTTAGCTAAGAATATTAAAATTCCAACCAAATATTTTAGAATTTGACTCGAAAAAAAATGCATGATTTAATTAAATAGTCATTGCATGAAAATAAAAATAAAAATATACAATACGTTTTTCTTTTTATAAAAAATACCTTTTGAACTTCATTATTTTGGCTAGATCTTCTTTATAATTGGCTAGATAAATGAAGTTTCAATTAACCTTGTAGATTTGGACCGGAAAAAAAGATAAGAAATACATCGTTGAAACATATATTCATTGTACTTTTAAAAAAATACAACTGAAAAAAAAAATACAATGTATATTAAGAAGAAACAACAAGAAATACAATTGAACAAATAAATTATTATATTTAGTTATGGGGCAATTAATATTGAAAAATACCTCATTTGGAAGCTAATTTTTCTATTTTCATTCTCTCCAAGTGCCTAAAAGAGAGTGTATTCACGCTCTTTGCCACATCAACATTTAGGAGGGTCAAGACTATCAAATTTTCAAGTTCAAAGGGTATTAAAGACCACATGAAATTTAAGTGGGAACTAAACGAAAGTTGCCAAGTCTAGGGGGTCCCGAATATTTCTGTCGCCTTTCAATTTACACACACTCTCTCTCTCTCTCTCTCTCTCTCTCTATATATATATATATATATATATATATATATATATATATATATGGGATCAGTTCACATTATGGCTGTCCAACGGGACGGGATGTGACGATATTTAGCAGGGACAGTGGCAGGACGGGCCTAAACGGTAGGCCCATCCAATCCAGCTAACAAACGGGATGGGACAAGACAGGACAAGACGATTTGCGAGTCCTAAGTGCGCCTTTTTTAGAAAGAAAAAAAATTAATTATTCGAGCATTAAGTTTGGTAACAGATAGTTTTTTGACAATGACTAAGTTTTTAAAGTTCGCAATGGCTAGTTTTTTGACTTATTTAATAAACTTAAAACTTAATAAATTATTAAAAAAACTAAGTAAAGAATTATAAAATATTAAAACAAAAGACTTGTAACAAAATATTTTAGTAATTATAATAGAGTTGTAATTTATTTAATTGTGATGACCCAAAAGGTCATCACTTGATTTTCAAGTTAATTCTGTGTTTCGAGGCCTTAAAAGCCTCCTTTTATCTCATCTCGATTTGCGGGATCGATCCGGACGTATATCCAGAACGCTTTTATGTGAAAATATGATAAAAATGCTAATTTGGCCTTTAAAATTGAATTTAAGTTGACTTCGGTCAATATTTTGGGTAAACGGACCTGGACTTGTGATTTGACGGTCCCGAAGGGTCCGTAGAAAAATATGGGACTTGGACGTATGCCCGAAATAGAATTCCGAGGTCCCAACCCTGAGAAATAAATTTTTGAAGGAAATTGTTTAACTGAAATTGTAAGAGTTTTTGAAAATTTAAATGTGTTTAAATTTGACGGTATCGGTCCCGTATTTTGATTTCGGAGCCTGTTACAGGTCTTATATGGTATTTAAGTTGTGACTGTAAAATTTGGTAAGAAATGGACTTCATAGGACGTAAATCGGACCCTCGGTTGTGAAATTTTGAAACTTAAGAGTTCTTGATATTTTTCTTTAATTTTGATGCTATACTCGTAGTTCGAGGTGTTATTTGGCGATTTGATCGCTCGAAAAACTCCGTATGATATTTTTAGGTTAGTGTACATGTTTGGTTTGGAGCCCCGAGGGCTCGGGTGAGTTTTGGATAGGCCACAGAGTGAAATTGGACTTAGGAAAACTGTTGGTGTGTTTCAGGTTGCGAAGCCTGGCCCGCAAATGCGAGCTCACATTTGAGAAGTAATATCTCATTTGCGAAGCTAGGCTGGGCAGGGAGACCTTGGCATTTGCGAAGCTCAATGTCGCAAATGCGACTTCAGCAGGGACCGCAATTGCGAACGATAGTTCGCATTTGCGAAGAAAGCAGGGCAGGCCTACCTTCGCATTAGCGAAGCCTGGGCCGCAATTGCGAGTTTGCATTTGCGAACCTGACATCACAAATGTGATATCTGCACCTGTGCAACTTATAACTTAGATGAAATTTCTTCATTTATCAAAATTTCTCAAAACCTAAACTCTTTTGAGCGATTTTTCAAAGACAAGTTCTTCTCCAAATCATTAGTAAGTCATTTCTAACTCATTTTATTCAATCTATAACACCTCTTTACATGATTTCAACTCAAAATCAAGGGGTTTTATGGGAAATTGGGTAATTTTGGATATAACTTAGGATTTTCAAATTTTGAGAATTTGGACCTCCATTTGAGGTCTAATTTTAAAATAAATTATATATTTGAGTTCATGGGTGAATGGGTAATCCGGTTTTGGTTCGAACCTCGGTCTTTGACCAAGCGGGCTCGGGTCGATTTTTGACTTTTTGGGAAAATGATAGAAAACCTATAATTAATCATTGGGTATGAATTCTTTAGAATTTATTGATGTTGTCAAATTAATTTGGGCTAGATACAAGTAACTTGGAGGTGAATTCTAAAGAAAAAATGGTGTTTGAGGCTTGACTTGGTCGTGTAAGCTCGAGGTAAGTGTTTGGAGTAACCTTAGCTTGAGGGAATATGTGTTGTGCATTATTTGCTAGGTGTTGGTGTCGAGTACGACGTATAGGTAAGGTGACGAGTATCTATATGTTAGTGTCAAGCATGCCCGTGAGTCTTATATTTGAATTGTTGTGATTTTACTATATAATTATCATGCTTAACTTGATGGTTAGCTACCGTGGTACAAGAATTATGATTATCTTCGTGGTATTTGTTTATCGTTGAGTATTGGCTCCAGTTGAGATTTTATTTGTGAAGTTAATTGTTGGTACAAGTTTGGTTATAGTTGATTCCCTTGCCAGAACATTTTTAATTCTTACTATTGGTTCCCTTGCCGGGATGTATTTATTCTTGTTGTTGATTCCCTTACCGGGATATTGTTGTTTCCTTATTGTTTCCTTGCTGGGATTCTTTTGTGATTGGTGTTGATTTGTATATTTGGATTGGGTTGCACCCCGCAACAATATTATATGGGATCAGATTGAACGCCGCAATAAAGAGTAATAAGGGGGGACAGAAGGGGTCGGGTTGCACGCCGCAACAGTGATATATGATTTGGATCGGCTTGCAAGCCACAACAGTGATAAATGATTTGGATCAGGTTGCGCACTGCAACAATGATATATGATTTATTTTGGGTTGCACGCTGCAACAGTGATATATGATTTGGATCGGGTTGCACGCTGCAACAGTGATATACGATTTGGATCAGGCCGCAACAATGATATATGATTTGGATCGGGTTGCGCGCCGCAACCATAAAGAATAAAAGTGGACATTGATTCGTTACTGTTTCTTTATTCTAGCTGATGTGAAATTTAAGATGTTCTTTATGCTTTTCTCCTGAGATTCTGTTGGTACTTGATATTCCCACAACATGTTCCCCTTCCCATCTTTAACTGCTAGTTCATATTATTATTACTTGCCGTATATGATTTAGCTGCACAAATTTATTTGGTAGTCCTATCCTAGCCTCGTCACTAATTCGCCAAGGTTAGGCTCGACACTTACCAGCACATGGGGTCGGTTGTGCTGATACTACACTCTGCATTGTGTGCAGATCTCGGTACCAGAACTTTTGGACCTTTGCGAGGTTGCTGCCTTCAGTCCAACGAAGACCTGAGGTAGTCCTGCAAGAGGTTCGCAGGCCTTGGCGTCCCCTTCTATCTTTTATATTCTATTTTTATTTGCTTCAGAGACAGATTGTATCTTTCTTTCCAGACAACAGTTTATAGTAATCGTAGATGGTCCGTGATACTGTGACACGAGTTCTGGGTAGAGATGTATTTTGTATTTTCGTATTAGTATTTGGGTAAGTAATCAGATTTCTTCTTCCGTATTTCTTTTATTATTATTATTATTATTATTATTATTATTATTATTATTATTATTATTATTATTATTCCGTTGTTGATCGTATGTTGATTTAAAATTGTTAAAAGGTTAAGGAATAGGGTGTTAAGATCTATAATACTCGGTTTGCCTAGCTTTCATGAGTAGACGCCATTACGACTCCCGAGGGTGGGAAGTCCGAGTCTTAATAAGTTGGTATCAGAGCTCTAGGTTTCTTAGGTCTCACAATGCATGGACAAGCTTGGTAGAGTCTGAGGGATCGATACAGAGACGTCTGTGCTTTTCCCCAGAGGCTATAGAGTTAGGAACAGTTTCACTTCTATTCATCTCTATTGTGCGGTTTGGTTTCTCAATGCTAATTGAATTTCTACTATGTTCTTTCACAGATGGAGAGAACACGCGCCTCTTAATCTGTTGATCAGCAGCCCGAGCCCCCAGCGGCAGCATCTACAAGAGGCAGAGGGCGAGGCTGTGTTAGGGGCCGAGGCAAGGGAAGAGCTCAGCCTAGAGCAGTAGCACCAGCGACGAAGCCTCAGGTTGAGTTTGATGATGAGGTTCCGGCCCAAACAATTCCGACGGGCCCATCTCAGGTCCCAGAGGGGTTCATTGCTACCCCAATACTCCAGGATGCTCTGGTCTATCTAGTGGGCCTTATGGAGAGTGTCACTCGGGCATGATTACTTCCTGTAGCACCAGCCGTCTCGCAGGCTGGGGGAGGACCACAGACTCCCGCTACTCGCACTCCGGAGCAGATGGCTCCCCAATTTTAGACTCCAGCAGCTTAGCCGGTTGGAGTATTTCAGTCGGGTGTGGTAGCTCAGACCGGCGATGGAGCAGCTATGTCTGTCGATACTTTGTGGAGGTTAGACAAGTTCACCAAGCTGTTCACTACTACTTATGGTGGTACATCTTCAGAGGATCCCCAAGATTACTTAGACATTTGTCATGAGGTTCTTCGGAACATGGGCAGAGTGGAGACCAATGGGGTCGACTTTGCTGCTTTTCGTCTGTCAGGTTCTGCCAAGACTTGGTGGAGGGATTATTGTTTGGCTAGGACTGCTGGGTCGCATGGATTGACTTGGGATTAGTTCTCTTAGCTATTTCTGGAGAAATTTCTTCCTATCACTCAGAGGGAGGACTATTGGAGGCAGTTTGAGCGTCTCTAGCAAAGTTCTATGACCGTTACTCTGTACGAGACCATATTCATTGCTTTGGACCATCATTCTCTTATTATACTTTCCAACGAGAGAGAGAGAGAGGGTGAGGAGGTCCATTGAGGGACTCGCTCAGCCGATTCGATTGCAGATGGCTAAGGAGACTGGGAGCGAGATTTCTTTTTAGGATGCGGCCAATGTGGCCAGGAGTGTTGAGATGGTTCTATCGCAGGGAGTGGTTAGGGTCTGAAAAAAGGCCCCGTCATTCGGGCAGATTCAGTGGTGCCTCATCTGGAGGCAGGGATTCTTTTGGTAGGGGCCATCCTCCCAGGACATTTCATTCAGCACTTCAGACTTCTCATGGTGCTCCAGGTGGCCATGGTTCTCATGTACAGTATTCTGATCAGCAGTCCTACTATGAACCATTAGCTCCTATTAGAGCACCTTATCTTCAGAGCTATTCTCATTGTCAGCCAGCCCGCCAGGGTCAGTCTCAGTTTCCTCAGCCGCAACACTCAGGTGGAGGCTTTGAGTACGGTAAGTATGGTCATATTCGGAGGTCTTGTCCAAGATTAGTGGGTGTTCAGTCATAGTAGTAGGGTTCCCCTGCTATGGTTTAGACACCAAGTGTCCCACCGCCTGCTCAACTAGCTAGGGGTGAGGGTAGAGATTCTAAAGGTGGAGGTAGAGGTATTAGAGGTGGGGGGTCAGGCCGCTAGAGATGGAGGCCAGCCAGCAGGAGGCCGTCCCAGAGACGTATCTCAAAGTGCTGGGGCCCTTCCCCGATGTTATGCTCTTCCAGCCAGGCCCGAGGCTGAGGCCTCCGATGCAGTTATCACATATACCGTTCTGGTTTGTAGTAGAGATGCTTTAGTTCTGTTTTATCCAGGATCTACATACTCCTATGTGTCATCTTATTTTGGACCGTATTTGGTCATACCTTGTGATTCCTTGAATGTTCCAGTTTATGTGTCTACACCGGTGGGTGATTCCATTATAGTGGTATGTGTCCATCGTTCATGTATAGTTGTGATTGGGGGTCTTGAGACCCGAGTAGATCTGTTACTTTGGATATGGTTGATTTTGATGTCATATTGGGGATGGACTGATTATCACCTTACCATGCTATCTTGGACTGTCATGCCAAGACTGTGACCTTAGCCTTGCCGGGTTTACCTCGCTTAGAGTGGAGAAGGAATCCTGGTCATTTCACCCGTAGTATTATCTCATATATGAAGGTTTAGCGTATGGTTGATAAGGGGTGTTTGGCTTATTTGGCGTATGTTCGTGATTCTATTGCCGAGGTTCCTTCTATGGATTTTGTGCCTGTTGTTCGTGGGTTTCCTGAGGTATTTCCTTCATACCTACCGGGGATGCCACCCGACAGGGATATTGACTTATGCATTGATTTGGCTCTGGGCACTCAGCCCATTTCTATTTCGCCATATCGTATGGCCCCGCCTGAATTGAAAGAATTGACGGAGCATTTGCAAGACTTGCTTGATAAGGGCTTTATTAGACCTAGTGTCTCTCCTTGGGGTGCGCCAGTGTTGTTTGTAAAGAAAAAAAGAAGGATCGATAAGGATGTGTATAGATTATCAATAGTTGAACAAGGTTACAATCAAGAATAGGTACCCATTGTCGAGGATTGATGATTTGTTTGATCAGCTTCAGGGTGCCAAAATATTTTCAAAGATCGACTTAAGTTCTGACTACCATCAGTTGAGGATTAAGGCATCCTATGTCCCTAAGACAACTTTCCGCATTTGATACAGGCATTATGAATTCTTGGTGATGTAATTCAAGTTGACAAATGCCCCAGCAACTTTCATGGATTTGATGAACCGAGTGTTACACCTCCTTTTTTCCTTCACCCGCAAGGGTATAAAGGAGTTTTTCCAATTAAAGGACAATCAAAACGAGATTTATTTATTAAAGATTCAGAGTCGCCACTTGGGATATTTATGGTGTCCCAAGTCACCGGTTGAATCCCGAATCGAGGAAATTATTGACTCTGTTTAACAGTTCGCGAACCAGAAATCCGAGTAAGGGATTCTGTTAACACAGGAGAAGGTGTTAGGCATTCCCGGGTTTTGTGGTTCTAGCACGATCGCTCAACTGTCATATTTGGCTAAATATCTGATTTTAAAATATGTTTTAACTTATGTGCTTTTTAACTTTAAATCGCTTTTATTATTATTTTCTTAAGAGAATTGCAACGTCGTGAAAATATGTCTCGAACCACGTCACATAAATGCACCCGTGGTTTTTTGATACATTTCGACTTCGTTAGGATTTGGATTTAAGTCACATAAAAATGTGCACCCGAGTTTAAGAAGGTAATTTTATTAAATGTCGGGCCTAAAGCAACTAGCGTATTATTAACTTTGCGGGAAGCTATGAAATTCGCTAAATGGCATACCCTGAAGTCTAAAATATTTTTATGTAAGTATTTAAAAAGGGCCACGCGCTTTGTGATTTATATGGCGCGGCTCGCCTCATTTATTTTAAGGGTATCCTAAAGAAACTATTATTTTCTATTGAATTTGTCTCTAAAAGGCCTAATTAATTGATATTGTTCAAGAACTATTGTGTTTGGGTCCATGGACTCATATAGATTCAGACCCTCAACAATTTTGGGCTTTGAAAGCGGCCCAGGCAACAGGAGAATAACACCGGCCTTGCAAGGCTGTTCACAAGTGCTGGGCCTGGGCCTGGGCCCAATTAAGATGTTGGAGCTGAGTATAAGCTGAACTGCCCAGGCTTCGGATTAATTGAATTACAAGGGGAGACGGGTCTGGTTATTTCTTCAGCTGGGCCTTGCGTTTGAGCCCAGAAACAAGGTTCAAATTGAAACAAGCTCTAATATTGATCATGGAACAAAATTGAATTCAAACGATCACCATGCTACAACCATTTCAAATCATTTGGTTAACACCTATATTATGCTAATTTGAAACTCAAAACTGTCCAAGAATATAAATGCACAATTCGGAAAAAAAAAAAAAACTGGAAAGCTTAACGTCAACTTCAGAATCTTACTTGACTGGACCGTGATTTTCTCATTTGTGAATCAACATGCTGAGACTCAAATTTAAATCTAATATCTAAACCAACATATTTATCTATGATTATGATTATGTATGCACATATGATATCTACTACCTAATTAAGCATGAAAACTTAAAAAATCTACAATCTACTATCACTGAACACGATATTTCCTTCTACTGAAGTTCAACACAGTCCAAAACAATCCCTAAAATAGTCATACTACAGATTGAAAATGAAAATAACTACTAGAGGTTTTATCTCGTTACTGAGTCACCTTTTAAAGAGATATATGAAGTAACTAACAGGAAATTAACTAAAACTAACATGAACTATTCTATCAACCTAACATGAAATTAATTACAACTAGTACTCAACCCAAAATGCTCATACCGATCTGAGAGACAAAAGTTTATACAGTCCAATTAATACAACAACAATCAAAGATCTAAATAGCATAAGTGAACCAAATGCTTGAGTACACGAATCAGAAAATGAACTAAGTCAAAACTCATGCTTCAATTCTTCACATAGATTCATACTTCACGTTTTTTAGCTCACAATTATGAGAGTTACATGTCACATCCTTAGTTATTAACTAAGTACACGTGCGGCACTTGACAACTCGTTCACGATCTTGCGCAACTTGCTCACGTTCTTGCTATGCCAAGTCAGCCTTACTACACTCAAGATCGCTAAAAGAATGGAAGAAATAACACAAGAGAATAAAGGAAGCTTTGTATTAGAGAGAACTTGAATTGTTTTGCTTGATGAATTACAAATGAATGGCCCCCTTTATATACTAGTCTCCTAGGGGCTAGTGTGTAAATATTAATTATTACACAAGTCCTTGATATTTACAAGATAAGGGCTTTCTCTAGAATTCTCTACAAGCCTAGAAGATTCCAAGGACTTTCCTAGCAAATACATAAAGATCTAGGTTCTTCCTAAGGAAATGTCCATACTTCTCTAGAATCTTCTCACAAATGCTACCCTTCTTCTTATGTAAGCTTCCACATGGCATTAATATATGCCAAATGGCACCTATGTGGCATGATGATGTGGCGGGTCATCACACTCTCCCCCACCTAATATTGCGACGACCGCGGCGCAATGCTGCTGCATAAACTCTCGGATCTTATATTTGAGTTGCCACAAGTCCTCATATCGTTCCCACGTGTCCTCCTCCGGTGATTTCCCTATACAATGGATGAGGAACATAGTGGTGGTTCCCTTGTTTTTGCCTGGCCTGATAATCTATGATAGCTTCAATCTTCCGATCATGCGAGGCAGTGATAGTCATTGGTGCTCGACTTGATTGTCCCCTGCTCGGATCATCCTTATCTTCATGATATGGCTTAAGCATGCTGGCATGGAAGACAGGGTAGATCTTAAGATACGATGGCATGTCAAGCTTGTATGAGATCTTGCCTATCTTGGCGATGATTTTAAATGGCCCCTCATACTTGCGAATCAAATTCTGATGCATGCCCCGTAGTGCCTTGAATTGTCTTCGGTTAAACTTCACCATGACCATGTTCCCAACTCTATAGTCCGTGGGATGCCATTTACGGTCCGCAAACTTCTTCATCTTCTTAGCTGCCTTATCCAAGTAGGACTTAGCAGTGTCAAACTGCTCCTCCCATCCTTTGGCCATATGATAAGCCCCAAAAATCTTTCCCTCGAATGCAGCTGGTAATGAATGTGGAGTTTGTGGTTGTTGGTCTGTGGCTAGCTCAAATGGTGTCCGCCCCGTGGACTCACTCCGCTGCAAGTTATAAGAGAATTGGGCGATGTCTAGGAGCCTCGCCCAATCTTTCTGATGCGCGCTTACATAATGCCTCAAGTAGCATTCTAGTAAGGCATTGACTCGTTCCGTTTGTCCATCCGTCTATGGATGGAAACTAGTAGAAAAGTGCAGCTTCGTGCCAAGTATGTCGAACAACTCTCTCAAAAAGTTTCCAGTAAAGCGGGGGTCTCGATCACTGATTATATGCCTTGGTAAGCCCCAATACTTCACCACGTTCTTAAAAAATAGCTTGGCGGCTTCCTTGGCTGTGCAGCCTGGTGAGGCGGGCATAAAGGTGGCATATTTGGAAAATCTATCCACGATCACCATAATAGTACCATAACCGCCGGACTTTGGTAGGCAAGTGATAAAGTCCATAGATACGCTCTCCCATGGACGCTCTGCAACTGGTAGTGGCTCTAAAAGTCCGCCGGGCTGTTGTTGCTCAACCTTGTCTTGCTGACATACAAGACAAGTCTGCACATAACATTCTATATCATCTCGCATGCGTGGCCAATAGTAGACTGACTCAACCAAGGACCTGGTGCGACGTTGTCCTGGATGACCAACCCACATTGTATCATGACTCTCCCTTATGATCCGCCATCTAATATATCCAAACTTAGGCACGTAGACCCTCCGTACCGTGGTAAGCAATAGGCTGTCTTCTACCCAAAAACGTCTCGTCTTGCCCTGGTTGGCTAATTCGATAAGTTGTTTGGCTGACGGATCATGTTGCATGCCTTCTTTTATAGCCTCACGAATGTCCCAAGTTGCTAAAGTGATGGCAGCAAGCTCGGCTTTCCAGCTCAAGGCATCAGCTACAACATTACCTTTGCCCGGCTTGTACTTTAGCACATAATCAAACTCGGCCAAGAAGTCTTGCCACCTAGCCTGTTTTGGTGTGAGCTTCTTCTGCGTCTGAAAGTAGCTAGTAGCCACATTGTCGGTCTTGACCACGAACCTCGACCCGAGCAGATAATGTCTCCATGTACGAAGGCAATGCACAATTGCAGTCATTTCCTTCTCTTGCACCGTGTAACGCCGCTCCGTGTCATTTAACGTCCGGTTATCAAACGCTATGGGATGTTTATCCTGCATTAGGACATCCCCAATGGCGAAGTCTGAGGCATCTGTGTGCACCTCAAATGTCTTGGCAAAGTCGGGTAATACCAAGACTGGCTCCTTTGTTACAGCTACCTTAATGCATTCAAACGCCTTTTGACAATGCTCCGTCCAAACCCATGGCTTGTTCTTATTTAGCAACTCAGTCAATGGTTCAGCCTTTGTTGAGTAGCCACTGATGAATCGACGATAGTAGTTAACAAGGCCAAGGAAGGATCTCAACTCTGTTACCTTTGTAGGTGCCTCCCACTCCTGGATAGCACGTACCTTAGCCTCGTCCATGCGTAGCTCGCCATTACAAATGACATGGCCCAAGAAGTGCACCTTTGATTGTGCAAACTCGCACTTCTCCCTCTTGATGTATAGCTCGTTCTCCAGTAAGACTTGGAAAACTTTCCTTAAGTGCTCCATGTATTCCTCCAAGGTGTTGCTGAAGATGACTATGTCATCTAGGTAGACTACCACAAACTGATCAAGGTAGGGACGAAAAATCTTGTTCATAAGGGTGAAAAATGTAGCTGGTGCATTGGTTAGGCCGAAGGGCATCACCAACCACTCAAAGTCTCCATATCTTGTCACACATGCTGTCTTTGGCTCATCCCCTTCAGCAATGCGAACCTGGTAGTAGCCCTTTCGAAGATCTACCTAGGTAAAGTACTTGGCTTGCCCAAGTCTATCGAACAAGTCAGCAATGAGCGGGATCGGGTACTTATTCTTCACTGTAGCCTTATTAAGTGCTCGGTAGTCTATACATAAGTGCAGTGATCCATCCTTCTTCTTCTGGAACAATACTGGTGCGCCAAAAGGTGTCTTTGATGGGCGAATGTGACCAGCATCCAGCAACTCTTTCAATTGTTTCTTGAGCTCCTCTAGTTCGGGCGGTGCCATACGATATGGAGCAAATGCATGTGGCTTAGACCCTGGCTCCAACTCAATCTTGTGATCCACCTCTCGCCTAGGCGGCAAGTGCTTAGGCAAATCCTCGGGCATGCCATCTTTGTTTTCCTCAAGCAATTTCTCTATGCAAGGCGGCAATGTCTCTTGAAAAATCTTGTCTTCCTATAGACTTGCAATGGTTTCCACGAACGTTGGCTCCCCCTTCTTGATCCCCTTGACAACTTGCATAGCTGAGATTTGTGCTTGGATCTGTCTGTGTGGCATAGTCATTGTAGGTACCATGCAAGTTCCTTCTCGCTCCATAACCAAGAGACGTTGGAGGTAGGGGTCGATCAAAGTATGACAATGTCTAAAGAACTCTTGCCCCAGTATGATGTCAAAGATATCCATAACGGTTACGGTAAAGTTTGTCATACCTTTCCAAGCTCCCAATTTGACACCTACTCCATTAGCTACCCCACGAGCATTTTGCACCTCAGCATTCACGGTCTTGATGCGAGAGTTGTTTGGGGCAAGCTTCAGTTCTAGTCTCTTTGCGTCAGCCTCAGTCACGAAATTGTGAGTTGCTTCAGTATCCACCCTTGCACGAGTGGGCTTGTTGTTGATGGTGAGATCCACGTACTGATTGCCACTCTCGATATGTTGGATAGCTTGCTTTGTGACGGCACCACATAATCCGATCATACCCAAGTGTGCGGTTCCCGAACTCTCTCCTTGCGGCTGCTCCTTTCGTTCACGAACTATGGCACTGAGGCTCTTTAGGTCGGGACAATTCCTGAAGCCGTGTGGCCCTGCGCATATGTAGCATCCCTTCTTCTCGGCCTGTTCCTTCTTGTCGGCGTAGCCCTGACGACCACTCGACTTTTTGGAATCTTGAGTCTTGGAGTATTGTTGATGTATCTCCTTGCCTTTGCCACGGTCTCCCCCATATTTGACATTGTTAACCTTTGACTCCTTGCCATTGCCTTTGTCGTGCTTGTCATGCCTGAAATCCATCAATGATTCGGCCTCCACTATGGCTTGGTCTATATCAGTGACTTGTCGGTGTTGCAATTCCTGCTTAGCCTAATTTTGCAACCCGTCCATGAAGTGGAACAACAAGTCATCATTGGTCAGGTTAGGGATTTGAAGCATAAGGGTAGTGAACTCCTTGACATAGTTACGTATGCTCCCTGTTTGCTTCAATTCCCTAAGCTTGTGCCTTGCCTCGTACAAGACATTGTTTGGAAATAACTGTCACTTGAACTCGGCTTTGAACTGATCCCATGTGCTAATAGTACATAGACCTTTATCCACGTCAGCCGTCTTCCTTCTCCACCAGAGCATGGCAGTTTCTGAGAGGTACAATATCGCAGTGTTGATCTTGGCCTCATCGTCCCTCACTTTGCCGTGTCTGAAGTAGTTCTCCAAGTGCCAAAGGAAGTTTTCCACTTCTTGTGCATCACGAACACCTTTGAACATCGGGGGTTTGGGAGCCTCGATCTTGGCCTCTCTCGTTACCACAACATTGTTGGCTACCTCGGTCACGCCAGCATTTACATGCTCCTCGAGTGAATCTATATTTTCCTTCATAGCTTCGACAGTACTCAAAGCCTCCATGAGTCTGCACTCTAAGGCAGTGATGGTTTGCCTTAGTTCCATTTCGGTCTGTGTACGTCCCTCCAAGTCATTTCGGATACGCTCAATCTCTTCAAGAGTGTGCCCCTCAAGAACGCTAAGGGTGCCTTCCACCTTCCCCAAGCGTTGGCCAAAGATATCCACGACATCCATCCCCGCGTTCATCTTCATCACCCACTCTTTACCGAGCGAGACGTCCTCGGGCAGGACCTCCACTTCATCCTCACTCGCCTCAGTGGTAGATGGTTCTTGGGATGTAAGCTCTTAGTTTGACACAACCTCGGGTGGCACCTCTTGTCTCTTATTGGTGGGATTCCTCTTTTTGCCACGACCGCTCTTGCCAGCAGCATCCTGGATGACGTTGGCAGCGTTAATTTCTCCGTCGTTCGCCATTCCCTTAGTTGAAACCTGGCTCTGATACCACGTTGTCACGTCCTTAGTTATTAACTAAGTACACGTGCGGCACTTGACAACTCGTTCACGATCTTGCGCAACTTGCTCATGTTCTTGCTATGCCAAGTCAGCCTTACTACACTCAAGATCGCTAAGAGAATGGAAGAAAGAACACAAGAGAATTGTTAAAGGAAGCTTTGTATTAGAGAGAACTTGAATTGTTTTGCTTGATGAATTACAAATGAATGGGCCCCTTTATATACTAGTCTCCTAGGGGCTAGTGTGTAAATATTAATTATTACATAATTCCTTGATATTTACAAGATAGGGGCTTTCTCTAGAATTGTCTACAAGCCTAGAAGATTCCAAGGACTTTCCTAGCAAATCCATAAAGATCTAGGTTCTTCCTAAGGAAATGTCCATACTTCTCTAGAATCTTCTCACAAATGCTAGCCTTCTTCTTATGTAAGCTTCCACATGGAATTAATATATGCCAAATGGCACCTATGTGGCATGATGATGTGGCGGGTCATCACATACAATTGTGTACTTGGAATTGAATAAAATGACGAGAAATAGGAGTCAGCCAAACAACAGCAGATCAGTAAAAATAGGAATACAGCAAGCAACATCAGATCCCAATTCCAAAACCCAGGAAATGTTTTGACACTCAATCAACCAATCAACCAAACCAAACAACTTGAATAACACCACACAGACTTGAAACTAAACCCAGAAACACACCCTGATAATTCAGCAACCAAAACACCGACTCTTCAAATCATTTTCGTCTAGGCTAAAACTCGAATTGACAGTTTGAACTTGCAATTGATCTAGGAATTCAATGGAACAGTAATTTTATGGAGTTTTCTACTGTTTTTTTGTTTTTGTTTTTCTGAAAAGTTTAAGACCTAAAAGAGATTTCAAATTACAAATCTAGTTTTTCTTTTTTTGAATCTGAAATTCAAATTTCATCTTTTGGAAACTATAGAATATTTTTGGGGGAATTTTAGAGGCTCCAAACTTTCAAATGAAGGCACCAAGCGTGCCTTTTTATAGGCAGAGCCTAGGGCTTTTTCAGACTTTTTTTTTCTTTTTGGTCCCTCACTTTGTGCCTTCTTTAACAAGTTATCATCCATAATATTAAACACACAGCCCTTGCTAGAACCTTCTAAGGGTTTCTTATGCAATTATGAACAAATTCCTTGGGCTCTATTCCCTATTTTACCCTTAAGTAAACTGTTATTCACTCTTTGAACCTTCCCTTAAGACCCCTTAAGTTTCTAGTCATTCTATTCCCCCTTAAAGTACTGAATATCTACAAATATTACCAAACAGAAACATGCTCTAACTAATGCTCTCAAACAGATCTAAAGCAAGTAAAACAACAGATACAAATCTGATGAACTACTAACAAACTGATTCTACAATGAAACATACGACTTTCAATTATAATCAGATCACAAATCCAAACAAACCTAAGATATAGCTTGAATCAACTACTGAAAATAAGAAATAACGATTACTATTGGCAATTTTAACAGTCGACCACAAACAAACACTAATCAACAACCCAAAGTATCATGAATCAAAAATCAAACACACAAAATATGAATCAAACAAAATTCTAAGAACACTGAAAGGATGAACTGACAACTCGAATCCAATTAAACTTATCAGTAACAAATGAGATTTAGTGAACAAGAACCAAACCCTAGATTAACTAAACAAACACAAAAACTAAACTAAACAGAATCACAAAAGATAAAACATAGCCAAAATAGGAAGAAAACTTACTGATTTTGAACTCCACATGCATGACTTTCGAAATTGATTTTCTGTTAATGTTATTTGTCTATTTCGTCAAAACTAGGCATATAACATTAACTAGAAATCACTCGACTATAACATTAACTAGAAATCCCTCGACTACTCGAAACTTCCCAAGACAGGTTGAACTTTGAACCCTAGATCTGAAATTCACGGAGCTTCACTCGAATTTGAGGGGTTTTGGCTTAGGATTCAGGATGAGGGGGTCTAGGAGGCTAGAGGGTGTGAGTTTTGGAGGAATTAGTGTTTTGATCCGAATTTCAAATCAAAATTTGAGAGGTTTGGTGAGGATTCGAGGGAAAGGGTTAAGGGATTTGGATAGAGGAAGGCGAGGGGAGTTCAGGGTGTAATTTTGGACGGGTTTAGGGTTGGTGCCGCCGTGGGCGGCGGCGACGACATCTAGGGCTTGGATTATTCGAGCTCTTTGACAGTGATTTGGGGGAAACCAAGGTCGGATTCATGCTGAGGAGGTTGAGATGAGGGGGAGGTATAAATTTGGGGTGCTTTGGAGACTCGCCGCCGGCGGAGACCATTTTCGACCGACGGCGAACGACGGAGTGTAACCGGCAGCGGACGACGGAGTGTAACCGGCGTTACTTTCTGATAATGGGGGTGAGAGAGACAACTTTGGGGGGGGGGAGGTAGGGGGGCCTATACGACACTTATATATTATAAACCTCGTTAGTTCTCAACCGTACGATCAAGCCAAATCAATGGCCCAAATCAAAGGGTATCGAAACGGGGCCGTTTGGGTTAGGGACGGTGTCGTTTGGGTTGTGGGTGAAGCTGGACCGTTTTGGGGTGGATTGGGCCATGGACTGGGGGTGTGTTTGGTCCGATTTTAGGGCGATATTGAGCTTAATTTTGGCCCAAATTGGGTAGTTTATGAAGGCAAATTTTTTGTTCTAATTTTCTCTTCTTTCTTTTTCCTTTTCATTTTTCCTTTTCTTTTCTTTTCCAAATTAAACTAAAAAAACCTGAATTAAAACCCAATTAATTAACTCTAATAGTTGTCACAGAATAATCAAATACCAAATTAAAAAGAAACACTACCAAAATTCCAAAAGTCAAAATTGAAGCAAGAGTAAACTATTTTTGTAATTTTTGTATTTTTGTAAAACTCCTAATTACTAATTGATACCCAAAATATGTAAAATTAAACCTAAATGCAATGCATATTTTTGTGTGTTTTCACTAATTAAAATGCACAAACAAAAATGCAAACAATTAACATAAAATGTCACAAAAATCTACAAAATTGCAAAATAATGAAAGAAATCATTTTGTTTGAATTTCTGGAAATGATTCATATAGGGAAAAAATCACGTGCTCACACCGAGTGTTCATGCCTTATTTGCATTCCTTCGTGATTGTCTTCATTGACGATATTTTGATCTATTCCTACAGTCGGGAGGAGCACGAGCAGCATCTTCGGGTCATTCTTCAGACTTTGAGGGACAGTCAGTTGTATGCTAAGTTTTTGAAATGCGAGTTTTGGTTGAGTTCAATTGCATTCTTGGGCCATGCTGTATCAGTAGAGGGTATTTAGGTGGATTCAAAGAAGATAGATTCAGCCAAGAACTGGCCTCGACACACATCAGCTATAGAGATCCGGAGTTTCTTGGGTTTGGCGGGTTATTAACTTCGGCTTGTGGAGGGGTTTTCATCTATTGCAGCCCCGATGACCAGGTTGACCCAGAAGGGTGCCCAGTTCAGGTGGCCAGACGAGTGTGAGGTGAGCTTTCAGAAGCTCAATACAGCTTTGACTACGACGCCGGTGATGGTATTGCCTACGGGTTCAGGGCCGTATACAGTATATTGTGACATATCTCATGTTGGACTTGGTGCGGTGTTGATGCAGAATGGCAAGGTTATAACATATGCTTCACGGCAGTTGAAGATTCATGAGAAGAATTATCCAGTTCATGATTTAGAGCTGTCACACCTCCTTTTTTCGGCTTTACTACACCCCGGGGAAGGGTATAATAAAAAGGAGTTTTTCCACTTAAAGGGCAATCGAAACGGGATTCGTTATTAAGAGATTCAGAGTCGCTACTTGGGAGATTTATGGTGTCCCAAGTCACCGGTTTGAATCCTGAATCGAGGAAAGGGTTTGACTCTATATTACAGTCGTGAACCAGAAATCCGAGTAAGGAATTATGTAAATCCGGGAGAAGGTGTTAGGCACTCCCGAGTTCCGTGGTTCTAGCACGGTCGCTCAACTGCTATATTTGGCTAATTTATCTGATTTTTAAAACATGTTACAACTTATGTGCCACTTTTAACTTTTAACCGCCTTTATTCAAATTATTAAAGAAAATTGAACGTCGTTTAAAACATGTCTTTGGATCGCATCACATGAAATGCACCTGGATCCTCGACACATTTTATTCAACGTTTTGGGATTTGGATTTGGGTCACATGAAATGCACACCCGAGTTTAAGAAGGTGTGATTATTAAACACGCGCCTAAAGAGACTAACACATTATTATTTTTAAGGGAAGGCAGTGAAATTCGCTAAACAACCCGTCCCGAAATCTAAGCATTTTAATATATACATCTATGAGGGCCCCGCAACTTGTGCGTTCTATTTGGTGAGGCTCGTCTCGTTTATTTTAAAAGGATAATCCTAAAGTGACTATGATTTGCTATTTTTATTTGTCCCTAAAACTAAAAGGAAAAGTCCCAATTTTATTATTAGTTCTAATACTACTACTACATTTGGGGTTCAAGAAATCACTTGAATTTTTTTATTCTTAACCAACAAAGAATAGTTATTCAAATATGCTTAAAAGGCGGGCCAAACCTATGCCTGGGCCCAAGTCCAAATGAACATGTAATCAAGAGCAAGACCTGGGCCATTTGGGATGGCACGGAGGCCCAAACTATCCGAAGTGGACTCTCAATCCCCGCCTTAATTCCAATTGAACAAACGATCACTGGGATTACTTCAAATTATGCAAATGGGTCGTTTGGGATCGTTTAAGTTGAACTGGAAGCGTGGTATTTCCAAAATACGATGCAACTGATTAATTGATTCGAATTAACCTTACTAGATCAATATTCAAATATCCGTGATTTTAAAGCTGAACTACAGAACTTACTATTGAAAACAAATGTCGTAATGATTCCCTTAAACTGATACCCATATCCTAATTAATAGCCTTGAACTACTGTTCATGTCCTAATTAATTGTTCATTTTCTGCTTGTTACTACAAGATAAAATCATAACTCTTGAATTCATTTCATGCTTCAAACTATTTTAATTTTCCAGAATTTAAACTACACAAGTAAACCATACTACGTCAAAGTTGGTGATTATCACCAATCTATAAACTAATCAGTCCAAATGTCTATTTCTGATTTCAGTCCGGTTATATAGTTGTATACAAATCAGAACTACGCTACATTAAGCTATTTTGTCTAAACTATTTAGGCATTGGTACATGGAGTCCAAACAGGTAAGGTTCAAGAGGCAAGAAAGGTAAGCGTTTTCCATTTTTTGCATTTCCACTTTAAATCAGCACCAATACATCAGGAAAGAAGCAAATACCTGGAAATTTGAGAACAATAAGAAGAGGAAAAGGGGCCAGCAACAGCAGGTAACCGGCAGCAACAACTTGGAATTCAGAACAACTCAAAACCCAGTTTTAAACCAGAATAAACACTTGACCACCGCTCAGAACCAGTTGTGAAACCAAACAACAACAAAAAATAACCCCAAGCAACTAATTGAACCCCAAAAATCAACAGGAAATCAACCAGTGAACCTCAAACACTTCAGTACACCAAACCGAACTGGAAAATAGAACTCAGTAACTAAAAGTCAAGAATTTCACTTCAGGTTTTAATGGAACAGTAGATCCTCAGTTTTAAGAACCAGTTTATCACTCTTATGCTCTTCAAGTCTCTATTTTTTTCTTCAAGCTCTCAAATAATATCCATGCTTTTGCTCACTCTCTCTCAAAAAAACTGATTCCAAAAGGGACCCCCAGCTATACCAACAACAATTCAAAACCCAAAGTAGATACCACATCAAATACCAAGACAAACCAGATGAACTCAAAGATACACTAGAGTTACTTAAGATCAGTCTTGGTGTATTTGAATCAGGAAAATGAAATCAATGAAGCAAGAGAGGCTTCAAAGCAAGAGTGAGATTTTCAGCTCTCAAATTTTTAACTCTCAATTCTTAGAGTCCAAAAATCCTTTTATTCTGTCCAAGACTACTTCTATATATACCCCCAGCACATACCCATCATCATTCTTGAAACACTTAAACAATTCAGCAAATTCTTGCCCATCATATTCCCTTACAGCCCACTACTATATGTTTAAATCATTTTAATTCAAAGTGATGGGCAGCCTATTCTTTAATCACTTCCCAATACCATTATTTCTTGTTCCCCACTATTATTAAACAAATGTATTAGTTTAATGCTCCTGACAGTCCACTTACTAACACATTTCAAAAACTTCTAAAATCCCAAAACAAACCCTAGAACTACTGAAATCTACTGCCCTAATCCCCTGTGATTTACTGCCCATCAGCTATAACCAATTCAATCTTATCAACTAACTTAAACAGAACAAACAAGTATTTGAATCACTAAACTCAATCATCAATTTGACTCGAATCAAGTTCAACAGCATTTCAAGCTAAAATAGCATCACAGTAAACCAACGAAGCAGGACAAAATCCTATTAAACTACCAAGAGCAATTTCGACTGACACAGATACATGGGAATGAACTAACACAAAGACCTAAATTAAAACCCAAACAAATTAACATTGTAACCACACTGAATCTATATGCGACAAAATGATAGACAACAACAGATGAAACAACTTGAACCAAACAATAACACCAAACAAATTACAGGAGTAGTGAGGGCATTATACCAAGCCTTATTTGACACTGACTAATTCGAGGCATTCAAATAAAACAAAGAAGAAACAGAATTCAGAGTAAACACAAAAATATTCGATCCTGAAGAAAGGGGTAGAAGATGAATTTACTGCATAAACCAGAAAGAAAAGGAAAACAAAAATGCTGAAAGTAGAACCCAATGATATACCTGACGAACTGAAAAAAATCAGACTGGGTTGTCCCAACTTTGAGCTCGAACCTCTGTTTTTGGTTTGAGATTGAAATGAACCTTAATCGAATGTTCTCGACTGAGAACATTCGACTAAGGTCGATTACGACCTCAATTTCTTAATCCCGGAGTTAGGGTTTCCTGGTCGATTTCTCTGATCGAAGATTCGA
>MU742556.1:4377-50958 GCA_026770625.1 Nicotiana glauca
GGAGTCCGAGTCGGATATGCGGAGCCGTTATCCTCATCTATTTCCTGACTCGGGTACTTCTTTCTTTTGTCCGTTCGAGGACGAACGGTTGTTTTAGAGGGGGAGAATATGATGACCCAAAGGGTCATCACCGGTTTTCTCTTTCATTCCGCACTTTCGTGGACTTGAAAACCTCACTTTTAATTGCCTCAATTTACGTGCACAGTCCGGCGCATAGCTGGAAAGCTTATATATGAGTTCTGTGTGAAAAATGGTGAATTTTGATATTAATATGCATAATATTGACTTCGGTCAACACTTTGGGTAAACGGATCCGGACCCGTGGTTTGACGCTCCCGGAGGGTCCGTAGAAAAATATGGGACTTGGGCGTATGCCTGGAATCGAATTCCGAGGTCCCAGGCCCGAGGAATGAATTTTTTCTATGAAATTGTTTTCTGAAAATGTTTAAGGAAAATAAAAATAAAATTTGATCAAAAAGTGATGGCATCGGGCGCGTATTTTTGTTCCGACACCCGGTACATGTCGTATATGTTGTTTAAGCACTATCTGTAAAGTTTGGTTGAAAACGGACGTCATTTGACGTGATTCGGACTTAAAATGGGAAATTTGAGTTTTATGAAAGTTGAAAGAAAATCATGTGTTTTGATGCTTGATTCTATGTAAACGATGTTATTTTGGCGATTTGATCGCACGAGTAAGTCCGTAGGATGTTTTTGAGGTTGTGTACATGTTTGGTTTGGAGCCCCGAGGGCTCGGGTGAGTTTTGGATAGGCATCGGATTTGCATTTTCTCATTTTTAAAATCTGGTGTTCTCCAGTTCTCCAGTTCTGCAGGCTTTGCAATTGCGAAGCCAGCACTCGCAAATGCGAGCTCGCAATTGCGAGCATTTAATCGCAAATGCGAGACTTTCCCTGGGCAGCAATCTTTGCAAATGCGAAGTAATTCATCGCAAATGCGATGCCTGCCCATGAGCCCAGCCTTCGCAATTGCGATTGTTTTTCTCGCAAATGCGAACCTTCCACTTTTCTTCAGAGTTCGCAAATGCGAACTAGTTCTCGCATTTCCCAGATTTTGCAACGTTCGGAATTGCGAACCCAAGTTCGCAATTCCCACATCTGAGGCCTGCATTTTTCATACTTAGACGAATTTTCACCTTATTTCTTCATTCATTCAAAACACAAACTCCATAGGCGATTTTTCAAGCACAAACCTTCTTCCAAATCATTTGTAAGTCAACTTTTACTTAATTTCTTCAATCTCTAACATCATTAAACATGTTTTTATCTTAAAATCAAGGATTTCTATGGGTGAAAATGGGGATTTTGGGTAGAACCTAGGTTTTCTTAAAATTGGGGATTTTTACCTCAATTTGAGGTCCGATTTCAAAACAAATCATAGATATGATCTCGTGGGAGAATGGGTAACCGGTTTTGGTTCGAACCTCGGTTTTTGACCACGTGGGCCCGGGGGCATTTTGGGAATTTTTGAGTAAAACTTTGGGAAATTCTTTTTCATGCATTCAAGTTTATTCAATTAGCATTTGTTGATACATTCAAGTAATTTGTGACTAGATTCGAGCGGTTTTGTGGTGAATTCGAGGGGTAAAGGTATACTAGAGGATTGAGTGGATTTTTGGAGCATTTGAGGTAAGTGTTTGATCTAACTTTGGATTGAGGGAATAGTATTAGAGTGTTATTAATTGCTAATTGCTAAATGATCGAGTACGGTGTATAGGCATGGTGACGAGTATCTATACACCGGTGTCTAGCATGACCGTGGGTCCTTGTTTGTACTTATTCTGATATTTTTGGGACTTTTCCATGCTAATTGATAAATTCTACATAATGTGAAGAGTATGAGGATTAGTTATGAATTGTGAATTCCTCGGAGCGTTGGCTCGAATGATAAAAATACTATTGAGTAAGAAATGAAAGAAATGGAAAGAGATATGATTAAACCCTTGTCGGGATGGTTTGAGTATATTGATTATTCTCCCTTGCCGGGATTTAGCTGTTAATTGTGTAATTCCCTTGTCGGGGAATTTCTTATTATTTTTGTATCCCCTCGCCCCGTTTGGTTGTGATTGCTGTTTGGGTGAGAAAGAGTGATAATGCACAAGGGGCATTCCGTGCCATGTTTTGATTATATTTGCAAGAAGGGTCATTCCGTACCATGTTCTGATTATATTTGCACGAAGGGTCATTTCGTACCATATTTTGAATATATTTGCACGAAGGGTCATTCCGTGCCTTGTTTTGATTATATTTGCACGAAGGGTCATTCCGTGCCATGTTTTGATTATATTTGCACGAAGGGTCATTCTGTGCCATGTTTTGATTATATTTGCACGAATGGTTATTCCGTGCTGTGATATGAGAGTGATGTGAGGGAAAGCACGAAGGGTGATGTTGTGCACTTTATTTGATTTCTTTTGGTGAGAATGAGAGTAGAAGCACGAAGGTTGATGCCGTGCAACTGTTGATTTTCCTGCTCTCATTAATTATTGTTGTTGCCCTGTTTCTTACTTAAATTGTTGAATTTATATCCGCACTGTACTTCCCCATAGTATGCTTCCCTCCCTTTTAACTTTTTAATTTCTGTATTCTTCCCTTTTTATTGCATATACATATATTGAACTATACAGATTGATTGGTAGTCCAGTCTAGCCTCGTCACTACTTCGCCGGGGTTAGGCCAGGCACTTACCAGCACATGGGGTCGGTTATGTTGATGCTACACTTCTATGTTTTTTGCGCAGATCATGGTTCCAGAGCAGATTTTGGACTACAGCAGTAGGATATTGATTGGGATCTAACTTCAGTCCAGGGACTTGCGAGGTAACCTAGCTGGCGTTCGCAAGCCGAAGTCCCTTTACATGTTTTCAGTTTGTTTTCATTGTACCGAGATAGACATTTATGTATTTCTATTCAGACTTGTTTGTAGCACTCTGTAGTAGTTCGTGAGATAGCGTCACCAGTCTTGGGTAGAGAAATATTAAACTTCCGTATTTTGGGTTTTCAGTTATTTATGTTTTAAAGACTTCCGCTTTTATTTAAATGACTCGTTATTATTATTATTGTGGGTTGTTATCAGAAAATGTTTAAATGTTTGTCTTGCCTAGCTCCGACAGTAGGCGCCATCATGACGCCCGATGGTGGGAAATCCAGGTCGTGACATTCGCGTTTGCGTAAGTGATGTCGCATTCGCGTAGGAGAGGAAGGCTAAAGCATCGCGTTCGCAAGGTGAGTCGCGCGGTCGCATATGTTTAATTTTGGGAAATTAAATGATGTGCTTCGCATTCGCGAGGCAGTAGTCACGAAAGCGATGAAGGAATTACAGAGCTGGGTAGAAAGTTTATAAAATATTTCATCCACGATTTTGAGCCATTTTTCCACCACAGCTGAATATTTTGATAGCTCTTTGAGGGAAATTGAAGAGGGATACAAGGATAAATAATTGGAGGTAAGATTTATGATCTAAAACGTGATTCTATTGTGAAATTAACCTAGAAATTCATGGAAACTAAGCTAAAAATGGAAGAACTAGGGCTTGGGATTTTTGAGCTTTTCAATTGGGATTTGAAGGACCATTTGAGATCGGATTTAAGAACTTTTGATATGTATGAACTCGTGGCGAGATAAGGAACTCGTTGATGTGAAAATTTCTGAGTTTCGAGAAGTGGGCCTGGGGCTCGGGTTTTGCTAATTTCGGGGTTTTTGATATTTTTTGTTTCTTTTCACTTGGGCTTTGTTCCCTTAGCATATTGTGACATATTCATTATATTTTTGGTTAGATTCGATGGGTGTGGAGGCCGATTCAAGGGGCAAAGGCGTCGCGAGCTAGAGTTGTAGCCGGTTCAAGGTGAGGAATGAATGTAAATGATGTCCAGAGGGTTTGAAATCCCGGATTTTGCACATTGTAGTGCTAAATTGAGGTGAGACACATGCTTGATGATAAGCGTGGGGTCGTTTACTATTGGGGATTGTGACTTGGTCCATCCCGATTGATGATTTTACCGTGTATTTGACTGTAACTTATTTGTTATCATCATGATTTGGATTGATTGTCATATTTGGGCTTCGTGCCCACTAGTTGAACCCTCCGGGAATTTTTATCACTCTTTCATCACTATTTTGACTTACTACTTGAACTCAGTCGTACCGTTTTTCCACTGCTTTACAACTCAACCTCGTTTACTCGATTTTGAAACTAAAATGATATATTAAATGATGTTTAGGGCTGAGAACTACTGTTTTTACTAATGCCCGGGGGGCTTATGTGATTTTTGGACTGAGTATGGCCGAGGGCCAGATGTGAGGATACTATGGGATCGGGCTACGCACCACAGCAATGTTATACTGATACTGATATGAGGTCGAGTGCCTAGATTTGATGCCGCAAGATGACTTAATATCGCGCTTGGGCCGTAAGGGGCCCCTCCCGGAGTCTGTACACCCCCAGTGAGCGTCTTCGACGAGATATATAGATCGGGCTGCATGCCGCAGCGATATACAGATCGGGTTGCATGCCGCAGCGGGTACTATATGGTGTTGCTATATGTGTTGACTTTCTTTGACTGCCTATTACTTAACTGCTTATCTGTTGTACAATTATCATATTTCGCTTTTCATTGGTTTATTGCTTTCGTATTACTTGCTTTAACTGCCGTATCATAGATTACTCTTTGTTTTCCGTGATTTCTTATTCTCAATCATTATTTATGCTTATTACTGACTGGGTGGGAATACTCACATTACTCCCTGTACCTTGCGTGCATATCCATGTGTTCCAGAGGTTGAGTGAGAGTCTTTACCCGTCGATCAGCATTTACCGGAGTTGTCGAGGTAACTGCATGGCATTTGTAGACCTGATTTCTCCTTCTATCTTATTATTTTTCCTCCTTCCTATACTATCTATGTATTAGATTGCTCAAACCTGTATTAGAGGCTCTTGACTTGTGACACCGAATTGGTGGGCTATGTAGTGGTATTACCTTTGACTTTCGCATATTTAACTTACTGTTTTACACTTTATTATGCTAAATTGGTACTTAAATTATGTTAGCTTGTAATGAATTTTATAAGGAAAAATGGGTTGAGGTTGTTAGTTGGTCAGGCTTGCCTAGCATTATGTTGGGCGCCATCACGACCAGGGTTGGGGTCGTGAAACCTATGCTCCTTTCCCGTGTCTGAAATAACCCATCAACATGCTAATTACCGGAAACCTCGCAAGTAGTTAACCATGAAATCCAATCATAAGCGGTGGGACTCTCCCACTTAGCTTAAAGCCACTATCACACGACTCTGGAATTCACCAGGATTCTGATCTCTTATTGACATTACCTTGCGCAATCAACCGCCAAAATTCTCGGAATCATTCCTGTAAAACCCCTTTTATACTCTGAATCATCAACCACATTCATACGACCAATCTCTTTGTTGTACAGCCAATAGAGTTCTTCGCCGAAGCCTCGCCAACCACGCGACCACTAACCTGCCCATAGGGGATAACCCTCCCATGGAAATCACTTCCCAACATCTTCCAACGTTGTTGCATAGGGTACAATCACTACGACAATAATAACCTATCCCGTGTTCGAGCTCACTCTCTAGCTACACAAGTTCATTCACCCCTCGTGGGCATCAATTAAATGTGCGACAACATCCCTCCAATTCAAAGTTATATTGTATCCTTCTTCATTCAAGTAGCTCCTTCCCGTTATATCAAATCTCCAATCATATAATAGCCCATACTTCAAATTAAATCCGTAGACCCTAAATCACCAGTCACTAAAATTCCTAAGTCATCCCAGACTCTCCTTAAGGTGCATAGTCATCTTACCACAATGCCCATATACAACTCCTCTACTCTCCCACTTTGGCGGAACTCATCCCTTTAACCGACTACTCGACCTTTGCTTCTTATGCTTGGCCTTCTAGAAATTTTAGCCACCACCTGACACTTCCCACATGTCCTTCCCCATCCTTTGTTGCTCACTTGTTGCCTTAAGTAAATCCATCTTTGTAGCACTTGAACCCATGAATCGCTGCTAACTTCAAACCTTTCTGAAGATCATGTCTCTCGAGCTATCAACATTAGAAAAAATCTGAACCACTGCATCCCGTGATCTCTGGTCGTCGCTTCTTCAATACTGACCCGCATTAACCTGCCCCAAAGGCAATTTGTAGATGATCATCACACCGGCAAACTTAGTACATTCAATAAGGAAAATGACACATCATCATAGAAGAAAAACTCCACCACGCTCACAAATACCAAGTCCCATTACCCCATCGACCCAAATCTGAACACTCTCAGCCCGATTGCCTTTCCCCTGCCGGGAATAAAATACCGAATCTCTAAATCATGCACTGAGTAAACTTCCATTCAAGTTATTCACTGCCCCGACAAGTAGGAAAATATCCTACCATCATATCAATACTAGGGAACAATCATTCGTACATGTCATGGCAACTTGTGCCTAGCCTCAGAGCCCTCAGAAATACTGGGCTTAAACAATAAATACCCTTCTACAAAGCGACGATAATAATCCGATCAGCTATACCGAGAGAAACATCCCGCACCACATTTGTAATACCATTACAGTTCCCCAAATTCTCGATTTATAACAAGCGGTTCGCGTCGCATAAGATTGAGTAGGAAAGAAAACAAGGGCATAAGCCTCAAGGGATCAAACCGCATGATGAGAAAATCAAAAAGGGGAGTACTCCTAACAGTCCTGCAGCCTCCCGAGGACAAATACATACGTCTCTGTACCGATCCGCGAGACTCTACTAGACTTGCTCATGACTCGTGAGACCTTAGGAACCTAGTGCTCTGATACCATATTGTCACGACCCAAAATCCACTAAGGGAGGTGGTGGCACCGGACACTGCGTCAGGCAAGCCAACCAAAAATACTTAATTAAGTTCTCGTTCTAAATATTTCCGAAACCACTTCTTTTATACATTTAACAATACATAATAATTTTCTCTGAAGAAATAATGAGAAATTTAACAACCTTTTTAATATTTCTAAAAAAACCCATGAACATTCCTAGAATCCGGTGTCACAAGTGAATGAGCGATTTCTAAGAAAAAACGAATAAAGTACAACAATTGTCCGAAATACAATTGGACAGAAAATAAATAGAATCCTGAAAGTGTCTATACTAGTTGCGGGTCGCGTCGGGGAAATACAGCTCACCTAGTCCGCGTGCCAACCATGCTGCTACGCCCACTCGACCCTAAAGGTGCATATGCCTGTGCAACAAAAATGCACAGAAGTGTAGTATGAGTCCGAAAACAACGTGTACTCAATGAGTATCCCGTCTAATCTCGAAGAAGTAGAGACGATATGGTTGACTTCGACACTTACTAGTGGTCCAATAATGATATACTATTAATGTGAAAAATCATGGATTTATTAAGAATGACAGAAATTTCAAGTAAGTCATGAACAGGTGAAAATTCCTTTTTATATTAAAAGTCTTCGTATTCATAATCCATTAGTTTCCAACTATCTCAGGTCGGGGAGACAGATATCAATATCAATAAATCTTAAGGCAAGCAATACAAGCATGAGCAACTCATGTCGAGGTTGTACGGCCTGATATAACATAAATGTAAAATGTGCACTGCTGAGGGTCGAACGACACGAACCATAGATGCATCTATTACCCCGCTCGCGTATCGTACGTGCGACGCGGTCAACATTAAATAAACAAATATCCCACTTGCGAATCATACATGCGACGCGGGCACATATATATACACACAGTTAAACAGCCAATTATGAGTTTATCGGGAAATGTTTATTCCAATACAAGTCAATTTTCCTTTAATGATTTAAGAAAAATGAAGTCTAATCCTTTTCAAAATTCATTTCCTGATTCGATGTGATTTAAGCAATTCAAGCCGTCAATAAGTTTACAAATAATCCAAGTACAACATGCTTTTTGGTCCTAGACTACCCGGACAATAGCATAATAGTAGCTACGCATGGACTCTCGTCACCTCATGCGTATGTAGGCCCCACAAATAGGAGCACATATCCAATTAGTTAACCTATGGGGACAATTCCCTCTTACAATATTAGAAAGGATACTCACCTCGCCCCGAAGATCTATAACAGGCATTCCACGCCCTTCCAAAGACTCGAATCAATGGTAAATGCTCCAAAACTAATCAATAATCATGCAAATCCATTAATATATTATCAATTATTCATTACAATCTAATTTATAGCAATTCCTAACCCCGATCAAAAAGGCGACAAAAACTCCCAGGGGCCCACAGGCCCGGATTTCCAAAATTTTCGAAGAATAAGTTTACCCATAGCTTCACGAACTCAAATATATAATTTTCTCTTAGTTCCATACCCAAAATTGTGGTCAAATTCTGAGAATATCAATTTTCTAGGTTTTTCCTCAAACCCCAAGCTTTCTACAAGTTTCCATGTCTAAATCCATATTTGACGGAACCCTCTCTTCAAAGGCTCCAAAAATCTCCCAAGCCAAGAAAAAACTAGGTGAAATGAACTCAGACCCCGATTTTAAACATTCTGCCCAGCCTAGGTCCGCCCTTCTTCACATTTGTGGCTTGTCTCTCGCGTTCGCGAAGGCCAGTTACCCAGCCCCTTCGTGTTCGCATACAAGGCCTCTGTTCGCGTAGGCCAATGACCTCAGGCCTAGTTTTCCTTCTACACGTTCGCGATCTTTCCCCCATATTCGCTTAGCAGCTCAGCCCACCCCCTCGCGTTCGTGACTTCCTCTTCGCATTCGCGAAGGCCAAATCCAGCAGCCTCCCACTTTCCTCTTTGTGTTCACGATACTCCCTTTGCATTCGCGAAGAAGGAAACAAGATACCAGCAACCAGCAGCAGCTTTTTACCGAAATTCGAACCATTAACCACCCGGAATCCGCCCGACGCCCCCGGACCCCAACCAATCATGCCAACCAGTCCCAAAATACATTACGGACTTGATCGAGGCCTCAAATCACACCAAACAACAATAAAATCATGCATCGACCTCCAATCCAAGCTTAATGAACTTTAGAATTTCAAACTTTTATATTCGATGCCGAAACCTACCAAATCACGTCCGATTGACCTTAAATTTTGCACACAAGTCATATTCGATATTACGAACCTATTCCAAACCCGATATCAAAAAGTCTATTTCCGGTCAAACTTCCCAAAAACCTTCAAATTTCTATCTTTAGCTAAATGGCTCCAAAATGACCTACGAACCTCCTAATTCACTTTCAATCGCGCTACCAACTCCAGAATCACCATACAGAGCTTCTTCCAGACTTGGAATCCCAAACGAACATCGATAACATGAAATATACTTAAGCCAAACTTAAGAAATTTCTTCTAAAATGCTAGCTTCCACAATAGGCGCCAAAACGCTCCCTGGTTATCCAAAAACCAAACCGGGCATACACCCAAGTCCGAAGTCATCATACAAACCTGCTGGAACCTTCGGATCCCGATTCTAAGATCGTTTACTCAAGGATCCAATTCTAGTTAATTCTTTCAACTTTAAGCTTTCGAAATGAGAATTCTATTTCCAAATCAACTCTGAACTTCCCGAAATTCAATTCCGACCACGCGTACAAGTCATAATACCTGAAATGAAGTTGCTCAAGGCCTCAGACTGCTGAACGACGCGCTAGGGCTCAAAATGACTGGTCGGGTCGTTACAGTGGGGTCTTTTTTCCCCTCAATTTCAACTCTTTATACGGTCCATTTAATATTTTTTTTTTTAGTATTGGACATTATGGAGTGATATGTATTTCCAATACAGAGGATTCTGATGATATTGATTTTATTAAACCTTCATAGATATTCTTAGTAAGTATTTAATAGACCAAATTTTATTAATTTTAAAATATTAAATACTAGAAATTAGCATAGAATATATTGTAGTCCAAAAATAAGTTATTGCAGTTATATCCTTTCTCAATGAGTTCTTCCGTTTAATATTTTAGGGCTACTTTTGTATTTATGCTTTATAATAATATGGGCTCTCTTTTTTCTAAACGTATTTGGACAATATAATACATTCTCAAATTAAATTAGTAATAGGATATTATAATAATTTTTAAATTAAATAGTAATGGAAATTTTTAAGAAGTATATACTAAAAGTAATAGGATTACATGACTAAAGATATTTACTTGTTCAATTTTATATGATTTTGACAGTCCGAAAGTAATTATACTAATAGGATTCCTAACGTGTAATATTATGTCCTAAAACTAATAGGATTATAAGGCTAACATCTAGAATTCTGTTATGTCCTTTTATTATGAGTTATCATACTTAATATTGTAAGGTTATTTTTGTAAACCGACTAGTTAGGTTTGTCACACTCCTTTTTTTTCTCTTCTCTGACCCTTTTACAACAACAACAACAATCCAGTATAATTTCACTTAGTGGGGTCAGGGGAGGGTAGTGTGTACGCAGACCTTACCCCTACCCTGGGGTAGAGAGGTTGTTTCCAAATAGACCCCCAGCAACCTTCCCTCCAAGAACTTCCCACCTTGCTCTTGGGAAGATTCGAACTCACAACCTCTTGGTTGGAAGTGACCCTTTTAAAAATATTAAAAAGATTTATAAAGCTCAAAAGGGTTTTTAATTAAAAAATAATAAAATTTTGTTCAAAAGAAAATAACTCAAAGTCGCCACCTGACATTGGTTTCGGTGTCCCACGTAACTGGTTTTTTTTTAAATGATTTTCCTTTTAAAATATTTTGGACTCCAAACTAGGTCTGCACCAGAGATTCGGGTTAGGGGGCTCATTTCACTCGGGGAGAAGGTGTTAGGTACTCCCCAAGTCCTGTAACTAGTACGGTTGCATACTTGATCTAATCGGCTTTTAAAATTATTCAAGTTGAGGTGAAAATACAGAAAAGCAAAATAAACACACAGGTCGTCCCCACCTAATAAAAGAAAAATAAAAATAAAAATACCACGAATTCTACTATCGGCCTCCAAATACAAATACTTCGGGGCATACCCCGAAATAAAATATATACAAATCCTTTGGGGCATTCTCCGGGTAAATTTAACTACGGGGGATCTCTCACCTCATAAAGAAGCTAAAACACGAACATCCTAAAGATTTGCCTACCCAAATGTGGTCGGCCTAAGCATGTTACTGGCGGATAAAATATAGCAAATAAAAGGGAATTAAGTAAAAGGAAGATTCGATTCATGCTCAAATTCTTTATTCTCTTAAATCCCAACCCCCATAACCTATATTCATCAATAAAGATATATGCACAATGTGATCTATGGCATTCAAAACAGACAAAACACAAAATAAAGAAAGGTGCAAATAAAAGGCATACTTAAACGTAAATCACAGCATCTAAATGCAAACAAGGAATTGGCAATGCCCAACTGAATATTTCGCATAGCTACAAAACAAGTTACTGATGAAGCATATATGAGAAACAAGAAGGCACAAAAATCACATTTTAGCTATTAAGAAAAAAAGGAAAAGATTGCATATTCAAAGTGACATGAGTCTCATCAGAAATTTAATGACATCTTGCCCTGAATTGAAATTTAAGGGAAGAACCAGAAGCAACTTCATAGGCACAGATGCACCAAAACTCACCCGAGACATGCATAGACGTACTAAAACAGCAACTACATGTTCTTATATAAAGTTCATGAGCTAACCATGATAGCTAATGGGACTTCTTATGTGACTCTGTTACTTAACTTTGGATCAATATCTTACATCAATTCAACATCTGAACATAATCACCATGCCGACAACAAGAGATCGATTTAACTAACTTTAACATGATGAAACCTGTTTTAAGACACTAAACGACCGAGCAGACTCGATATCACACAATGGGCATTGTTTCACGAGGCATCAACTCAAACATGATCATAAGGGAAGCCACTAATCAACAGAATGATTTAACATGTTTAAAATTACTTGGAAAGAAAGCAGAATGGCAGATGAATCTGAGGCTTGCATAAAATCATAAGAAACAAGTGTCAAGAATGCAAAGTCGGCATCTGTATATCAAGATTTCGACTTATAAAACACACTTTCGTTGTCGTCACACTTCTCATCACTAACAAGGTTCATTAAGTTCTACACATCCCAGTATCTCTAATAGCAGAAGATCAACTAAGTGTCGAGTGTCAGTTTAAACATAAAAGTAAGAGAACATGACAATGAACATAACTTCGAACTACCAAACTCAAACTGGAGGAACCTTTAGTTTATCTTTTGAAATCCTTAAATATGAAATCCACAACCAATTCAAACCATATCAAAGAGGCACAAATATATCTTTATTGACAAGTGAATTATGAAATCCAGTCAGAATTCAAGCAAGAAAATTAAGATAATACACTGCATATTCATGTGAAACTCGACACAATTCGATACTAATTCATTGATCACGAAAGTAAATCATATTGCAATCCAAGATGTCCATATAGAATAGACTTGAAACCATAGACCTTTAAGCACAAAAATAAAACAAAACACAAGTAACGGAGGAAGATCAAATCTAACTAAAATCAATCGCGACAGGGGAGATAGAAATGAACCTGTTGAAGCTTAATCTTTTGATAGAATAGAAGATTCAGTGGATACAAAGATTTTATTCCAAATTATAAACAAGGAAATGAAGTGACTTCCAACTAAAACTCGGACGGCATCAGAAATCGAATGCAAACTCGATTTGACCTCAGACGCGAACATATTTTCAGAACCCAACAATGTGTAACGACCCGACTGGTTGTTTTGAGCATTAGCGCATCGTTCAGTAGTTTGAGGCCATGAGCAACTTCATTTCAGGTATTACGCCTTGACCGCATGGTCGAAATTGAATTTCGAGAAGTTCGGAGTTGATTCGGAAAGAGAATTCTCATTTCGGAAGCTTTAAGTTGAAACAATTAACTATGATTGGATTTTAGAATGAACGACCTCAAAATCGGGATCTGAAGGTTCCAATAGGTTTGTATGATGATTTCGGACTTCGGCATATTCTCGGATCGGATTTTAAATGACCTTGGATCATTTTGGCACCTATTGTGGAAGTTAACATTTTGGAAGAAATTTCATAAGTTTGGGTTGAAGTGAATTTCAATATTATCAATGTCCGTTTGCTATTCTGACCTGGGAGTAGCTCCGTATAGTGATTCTAGAATTGGGAGCACGATTGGAAGTGAATTCGGATGTTTGTGGGTCATTATGGAGTCATTTGGCTAAATATAAATAATTTGAAGGTTCTTGAGAAGTTTGACAGGAAGTGGACTTTTTGATATCGGGGTTCGAATCCGATTCCAAAAGTTGGAGTAGGACTGTAATGTCGAATATGGCTTGTGTACAAAATTTGAAGTCAATCGGACGTGATTTGATAGGTTTAAACATCGAAAGTAGAATTTTGAAATTCTAAAGTTCATAAAGCTTGGATTTGTCGTTTCACTATTTTGGCATTGTTTGATATGATTTGAGGCCTCGATCAAGTCCGTAATGTGTTTTGGGACTGTTTGGTATAATTGGTTGGGATCCCGTGGGGCCTCGAGTGGACTCCAGGTGGTTAACGGATCGAAAATGGAATTTTTGAAAGGCTGAAGTTCCTGGTTGCTGGTATAACCGCACCTGCGAGACTTGGGCCGCAGGTGCGGAGCCGCAGAAGCGTCCAGAGGAGCCATAGATGCAGTTTTGGACCAGAAGTAAAGAGACCGCAAATGCGGTCATGCAGCCACAGAAGCGGGACCGCACATGCAGCGGTCGAGTCACATGAGCAATAAGGAGGGCCTGGTGAGAAATTGCAGGAGCAGTAGAAGGGCCGTTCCTACAGAACCGCAAAAGTTGTCAAGGGACCGTAGGTGCGGAAGTGCTGGAGGTAGTAAGTTCTTTTTAAAATCGGGGGTTGGTCATTTTTCCCCCATTTTTCATTGGGTGTGGACGATTTTGGAGAGCTTCAAGTGGGGTTTTTCATCATCAACGACAAGGTAAGCTAATCCCACCTATCTTGAGTTAAATATATCAATTATGTATGGATTTTAGCATGTAAATTGATGAAAATTTGGGGGTTTGAGGAAAACATGGAAAATTGATATTCTTAGAATTTGACCACGATTTTGGGTATAAAATTGATAGTGAATTATATATTTGAGTTCGTGGAGTTATGGGTAAGCTTAATCTTTGAAAAATTTTGGAATCCGGGCACGTGGGCCCGAGGGCAATTTTGTTAACTTTTCGATCAGGGTTAGAAATTGTTATAAATTGGATTCTAATGAGTAATTGAGTATACATTAATGGATTTGCATAATTATTGGCTAGTTTGGAGCGTTGTGCATCAATTTGAGTCATCGGAAGGGCGTGGAAGGCCGGTTACGAATCTTCAGAGTGAGGTGAGTCTCCTTTCTAACCTTGTAAGAGGGAATTTTCCCCATAGGTGAAATAATTATTTAGGTGCTCCTATTTGTAGGGGCTACATACGCACGAGGTGACGAGAATCCGTGTGTAGCTACTAATATGTGTAAGTCTGGGTAGTCTAGGACCCAAACGCATGTTATACTTGGAATATCTATAACTTATTGATAATTGAATTGCTTAAATCCTTTAAAATTGGTAAATGAACTTCTAAAAAGATTTAAACTTCATTTTTTTCTAAATTGTTAAAAGAGAATTGGTTTTCTTTGGAAAAATTATTTCCTAATAACTCCTTGATTGGCTGTCTGTGCATGTTTAAATTCTGGAATGGGCCGAATGCCTCGGTAGATTAAATAGATGCATTTGTTCACGCCATTCGAGCCTCTAGTAGTGCATTTAAATATTATTGGATTGGGCCGTACATCCTCGGCATGAGTTGCGCATGCTTGTATTGCTTGCCTTGATATTTATTGATATTGCTCTTTGCTTGCCCCGACTTGAGATCATTGTTAATTAATGGATTATGAATCCGGAGACTTTAAGTAAAAAGGAACTTTCACCTGTTTAGTGACTCATTTGAATCTACAATTGTTCTTAATAGAACCGCGAGTCATCGCATTAATAATATTATTATTGGACCATTAGTAAGTAATGAAGTTGCCATCTCGTCTCTACTTCTTCGAGATTAGGTGGGATACTTGCTGAGTACATGTTGTTTTCATACTCATGCTACACTTGATGTGTATTTTGTTACACAGGTACAGGTATTTCTACTAGCCTATTGGGAAGCATGGGCGACCTGGAGACTAGGTGAGCTATATTTCCTCGAGGCAACCCATAGCTAGTATAGTCTATCTTTCAGAATTGTATTTACTTTCTGTTCAGTTGTGTTCCGGACAGATGTTATACTTTATTCAAATTCTTAGAAATTTTCTCATGCACTTGTGACACCGGGTTCTGGGATGGTTATGAAGTATTTTGTATTAATTGCTTATCATTTAACTTGAATTGAAGAGATTACCTTTTATTGGTAAATTTGGAGGAAAATCATAGATTTCAATAGTATTAAAACGAGAATTTAATTAAGTATTTTGGTTGCCTTTCCTGACAGTGGTATCCGGCACCTTCACAACCCTTGGTGGATTTTGGGTCGTGACAACATGGTATCAGAGCACTAGGTTCCCGTAGGTCTTACGATTCATGAGCAAGTCTAGTAGAGTCGCTCAGATCGGTACGAAAATGCCTGTACTTATTTTTGGGAGGCTGCAGGACTGTTAGGAATACTTCCCTTCTTGATTCCTCATTGTGCGATTTGATTCCTTGAGGCTTATGCCCCTGTTTCCTTCCTACTCAATCCAACGCGACTCGAAACGCTTGTTATAAATTGAGAATTGTAGAATTGTAATGGTACTACCGACGTGGTGCGGGATGTTTCTCCCTGCATAGTTGTTTGAGCTGTTATCGTCGCCTTGTAGAAGGATATTCTATAATTTCAGCTTAGTAGCGGTACTTCTGAGAGCTCTGAGGCTAGGCACAAGTTGCCATGATACTATGAACGATTGTTCCGCAATATTGATATGATGGTAGGATGTTTGCCTACGTGTCAGGGCAGTGAATAACTTGAAGGGAGGTTTACTCAATGCATGATCAGAGATTTATTATTTTATTCTCGGTAGGGGAAAGGCAATCAGACTAAGAATGGTGAGATGTAGGCTAATTGAGTAACAAGACTTGGTATTTGCGAGCGTGGTGGAGTTTTCTTCTAAGATGAGGTATAGTTGTCCTAATTAAACGTACTAAGTTCGCCGGTGTTTCTAATGTTGAAGGTTCGAGAAGGATGATCTTCGGAAAGGTTTAAAGTTAGCAATAATTGTGGGTTCAAGTACCACGAAGATAGGTTTTATTTAAGGCACAAACTGAGCAGCAAAGTATAAGGAAGTACATATGGGGAGTGTCAAACGATGGTTAAGAATTTCTAGGAGGCCAAGTATAAGAACCCAAGGTCGAGTAGTCAACTAAAGGGTGAGTTTCGCCAAAGTGTGAGAGTTTGGAGCGATTTGGGAAATTTTTGTGATTGGTGATTTGGGCCTACGGATTATTTTGAAGTATGGGCTATTGTGCGGCAGGAGAGTTGATCTAATGAAAAGGAGCGGCTTGAAATGAGGAAGGATACAACCTAACTTTGAATTGGAAGGATGTTGTTGCGTATTTAATTGATGTCCACGAGAGGATAATGGACTTGCGTAGTTAAAGAGCGAGCTTGGACTCAGGGTTGGTCATTAATGTCGTGGTGATTTCACCCTGTGTAGTAGCATTAGAAAACATCGGCACGTAAATCCCACAGGTAGGTTATCGCCAGTGAGCGGATCGGTGGTTGCATGATTGGCGAAGCTTCTGCAGAAATTCTATTGGTTATATAGCAAGGAGATCGGTCGTGCGAATGTGGTTGATGATTCTGAGTGTAAAAGGGGTTTTACAAAGTGATTCTAAGAATGTTGGTGGTTGATGGCGGAAGGTTATGTTAATATGAGATAAAGGATCCTGGTGAATTCCAGGATTGTGCAATAATGGCTTCAAGCTAAGTGGGAGAGTCCCACCGCCTATTATTAAGGATTTCATGGTTAACTACTTACAAGGTTTGTGGTTATTAGCATATTGATGGGTCAGTTCAACTACAAAAAGAACATAAGTAGTAATTCGAGCAAAGGAATTGTTAAAGGCGTGCTATGGTTGGCCTTACTGGCTCATGTTCAGACTTGGGGAAGGACTCAATATTTATGCCTGGTATAGGTGGGTTTCAAGTCGGGTGCTTTGTCGAGAGGGTATTCATGTGCTAGGAGATTTATGGGATTGATTATATTCGGGGCCAAGTCAAAGTGGGTGGCTCTCAACAACGGTCCTAGTGGATTCAAAGGGGGCAAGGCATAGTGCCTAGTGATTTCGAGCCTATAGGTAAGGTTAAGAATCAAGCTTTTTAGCAGCTTATGAGAAGGGGGCACAGAATGTTCAATGGTGTTTTGACTTCTAGTGTAGCCTTCGGGAGGTATGAAATGGTTTGTAAGATTTGAGATAGCATGGTCTCGTAATTCAAGGTCACTCGACTTGAGTGCGAATGGAGTATGCTATGTGTTGAATGGAGTTATTATTATTTCTAAGGCAATCAAGGATAAATTGGAAGACGGTAGATTGATTAGCCATAGTTGAATTGGCATATTGGTGGCAGTGATCAGTCCCTTTAGCGCGATCAAGTTAGGCAAGTGATTTGTGGCGGTATGTGAGAGTTGTCGGTCGCCGTAATTGATGTTGTTCAGAAGTATTCTACTGTTATGGCCTGCTATGTGTAGGCGGACCCCGAAAGGGCTGTGGTAGCTTAGACCACTATTTAGAGATTTACATATTCTACGGTTATGAGAATTCACCTATGTGTTGCTATGGTTCTCCTGAAGTGATATAAGTGAAGAGTTTTATATGATGAAGTGTGAATCTATTAGTGGTTACGGATTTATGATGAAAGATCATGTTCTATCATATGTTGGCATGTGGGGTGCAGTGAGTGGTATGGAATTCGAGGAGAGGATCAAGGTGATGTTGACAAGGAAGTCACGAGCTTGGATGACCAGGGAAGTAGTTTTGATGCTTAAAGTAAGTTGGTATTGCCTTCAACGTCACCTGAGATCGGTGTTGTGAAAAAGGCCTTGCATCCTGGTTAAGGATTCTTGGTGGTTTTCTTAAAAAGCATCAATGCGGCCGGAGGTGTGGATGTATAAACTTGTTATCTGTTACGGAAGGTTGTGGGAACGCGCCCCACAGGAAGATTGTATAAGTGTGGCTTGTAGTCACTTAATTGGTTGAAGATTTAAACCAAGTATGACGATTGTGGTGATATCATTGATTCGAGAATTGATGCATGGAGGGCACTTGATTTATTAAGCTGTGGATTGTGGATGATTACTCCGGTTATGATGGTTGTTCTTATGTGTTATTAGCGAAAGAGGAGTTATTATGGACCTTCGAAAGGCTATTAACCTAGTTCTATGTGAACAGAATCAGCTTGAGGCCTGTTGATGGATTCATATGTGAATATGGGCTCTATGCCAGGCCAGTTGTGTTCATTTCAGTAATGCGCTCCTTATGGAGGAGTAGTAAGGGTGTTATTTTGTCGTCAGATATTTCAGCTAATGATACATTGCGCTATGTGAGTTGTGAGACGGCTTGGAAAATTGCTTATGTGTTGAGGTTCCGCGTAGCGATGGTGTTATGTGAGCATGATGGCTCTTTAGTTTAAGAATGTATATCTCACCTCAGTTGTTCTTGAGTTTGTTAACTTATGGCTATATGTATCCCCAGGGATAGTATTATGCACTTAGCGTACTTGTAACTGATATTCAGTATTTTGTTGTAATGGTTAGTTTAGCTCATGTTTATCTCCTTATGTGAGTTATATGTGCGGATCGGGTTCTATGCCGCAATAGAGTGATGTTGAGTACAGTTCCCTATATCTATTTTTATGTGTTTTGTTTCCTATTTCTCTAAGGAAAACTCATAATAACTGTGTGCCGCGTCGCATGTATGATTTGCGAGCGGGGTATTTGGATTTCCTTTTCAGAGTTCATTTTCCTTTTATATCACATTCAAATTAGTAGCTTATTGGCACATTGGGCATCATATGGGACTTTTGATCATGTCCGGGGTGGCTTATTGCCTGAGTAGTTCGTATTGGGTGAGACGAGATCATTGGATTTAGGATCAGTGTAATCTGATTATATGAAGTATATTAAGGAGCAAAGACCATTATTTGGTTCCGAATAAGGCGAGGGTCCTTGTCAGGAGTATATACCCATTGATTTGTTGAATTTGGCAGTCGGTTATGAATTTCTACGCATCTCTTCTGTCGTGGCAGTATTGTAAGAGTTAGAGCAAGACCTATATAGGTCATGAGGTGCAATGGGAGCATCAGATTCGTGGAATTTCGAAGTGTTTGATTGGAGAATGTTATTATGGTCCTGCGAGTAAAATGTTGCAAGTTGAGAATTCAGCTAAGGTACGTAGTCATGTTTTGGTGTTGCGTGTAGTTATTGATATGGTGAACAGATGTTGGAACATGCCTGGCAGAGAATTTCGGATGTTGGAATTGGGCTCTAAGGCTTATTTGCTTAAGTGAAAAAGGATGTTTGCAGATAGATCAAGGTAGGGTACCCAGCTGAGTTGTGGTAGCATGGGGAGTTGCTCGAGGTGTTAAATAGTGATTTTGGACAACCCCAACGCAGTTCTCAGCACGTTCGAGCACGAATTTATGTTTAAGCGGGAGAGAATATAACAACCCGACCGGTCGTTTTGAGCTTTAGCGGGTTGTTCAGCAGTTTGAGGCTATGAGCAACTTCATTTCAGGTATTACAACTTTCCAGCATGCTCGAAATTGAATTTCGAGAAGTTAAGAGTTGACTCGGAAAGAGAATTCTCATTTTGGAAGCTTTAAGTTGAAATAATTAACTAAGATTGGATTTCAGAGTGAACGACATAGGAATCGGGATCTAAAGGTTCCAGTAGGTTCATATGATGATTTTGGACTTGGACGTATGCCCGAATCGGGTTTTGAATGACCCGGGAGCATTTTGGCGCCTATTGTGGAAGTTAGCATTTTGGAAGAAATTTCATAAGTTTGGGTTGAAGTGCATTTCAGTATTATCGATGTTCGTTTGGGATTTCAAGCATGGGAGTAGCTCCGTATGGTGATTCTGGAGTTAAGAGCGCGATCGAAAGTGAATTCGGATGTCCGTGGGCCATTTTGGAGTCATTTGGCTAAAGATAGAAATTTAAAGGTTTTTAAGAAGTTGACCGGAAGTGAACTTTTTGATATCGCGGTCGGAATCTGATTTCGAATGTTGGAGTGGGACCGTAATGTCAAATATAACTTCTGTTCAAAATTTGGAGTCAATCGGACGTGATTTGATAGGTTTAAATGTTGAAAGTAGAACTTTGAAATTCTAAAGTTCATAAAGCGTGGATTAGAGGTCGATTCGTGGTTTTCGCATTGTTTGATATGATTTGAGGCCTCGATCAAGTCCGTGATGTATTTTGGGATTGTTTAGTATGATTGGTTGGGGTCCCGAGGTCCTCGGGTGGATTCCCGGTGGTTAACGAATCAAAAATAAAATTTTCGAAAGGCTGAAGTTGCTGGTTGCTGGTTGCTGGTATAACCGCACCGCATGTGCGGAGCCGCAGAAGCGGCCAGAGGAGCCGCGGCTACAGTTTTGGATCAGAAGTGAAGAGACCGCAGATGCGGTCATGCAGCCATAGAAACCGGACCGCAGCTACGGCGGTCAAGTCGCAAAAATGGAAAGGAGGGCCTGGTGAGAAACCGCAGGAGCGGTAGAAGGGCCGCGCCTGCGGGATCGCAGAAGCGGTCAAGGGTCCGCAAGTGCGGAAGTGCTGGAGGCAGTAAGTTCTTTTAAAAATTGGGGGTTGGTTATTTTCCCCCCATTTTTCATTGGGTATCGACGATTTTGGAGAGCTTCAAGTGGGGTTTTTCATCGTCAACGACAAGTTAAGCTAATCCCACCTATCTTGAGTTAAATATATCGATTATGTAAGGATTTTATCATGTAAATTGGTGGAAATTTGGTGGGTTTGAGGAAAACCTAGAAAATTTATATTCTTCGAATTTGACCACGATTTTGGGTATGAAATTGAGAGTAAATAATATATTTGAGTTCGTAGAGTTATGGGTAAGCTTAATCTTTGAAAATTTTCGGAATTCGAGCACGTGGTCCCGAGGGCAATGTTGTCAACTTTTCGATCGGAGTTAGGAATTGTTATAAATTGGATTATAATGAGTAATTAATTATACATTAATTGATTTGCATAATTATTGGCTAGTTTGGAGCATTGTACATCAATTTAAGTCTTCGAAAAGGCATGGAAGGTCGGTTATGGATCTTCGGAGCGAGGTGAATCTCCTTTCTAACCTTGTAAGAGGGAATTGTCCCCACAGGCAAAATAATTGGTTATGTGCTCCTATTTGTGGGGGCTATGTATGCACGAGGTGATGAGAATCTATGCATAGCTACTAATATGTGTAAGTCCGGGTAGTCTAGGACCCAAACGCATGCTACACTTGGAATATCTGTAACCTTATTGACAGTTGAATTGCTTAAATCCTATCAAATTGGTAAATGAACTTCTAAAAAGAATTAAACTTAATTTTTTTTCTAAATTATTAAAAGAGAATTGGTTTTCTTTGGAAAAATTATTTCCTGATGACTCCCTGATTGGCTGTCTGTGCGTGTTTAAATTCTGGAATGGACCGAACACCTCTGTAGATTAAATAGAAGCATCTATGGTTCGTGTCATTCGACCCTCAGGCAGTGCACAGTTTAAATATTATTGGATCGGAGCGTACGTCCTCGGCATGAGTTGCACATGCTTGTATTGCTTGCCATGACATTTGTTCTTATTGTTATCTGCTCTCTCCGACTTGAGATGATTGTTAATTAATAGATTATGAGTCTGGAGACCTTAAGTAAAAAGGAACTTTCACCTGTTTAGTGACTCATTTGAATCTACTATTGTTCTTAATAAAACCGCGAGTCATTGCATTAATAATATTATTATTGGACCATTAGTAAGTGTTGAAGTTTCCATCTCGTCTCTACTTCTTCGAAATTAGGCGGGATACTTACTGAGTACACGTTGTTTTCGTACTCATGCTACACTTGTTGTGCATTTTGTTGTACAAGTATAGGTATTTCTACTAGCCTATTAAGCGTAGCAGCACGGGCGACCCGGAGACTAGGTGAGTTGTATTTCCTCGAGGCGACCCGTAGCTAGTATAGTCTCTCTCTCAGAATTGTATTTACTTTCTGTCCAGTTGTGTTCCGAACAACTGTTGTACTTTATTCAAATTCTTAGAAATTTTCTCATGCACTTGTGACACTAGGTTCTGGGATGGTTCTGAAGTATTTTTTTATTAATTTCTTATCATTTAAGTTGAATTGAAGCGATTATCTTTTATTGGTAAATTTGGAGTAAAATCATAGATTTCAAGAGTATTAAAACAAAAATTTAATTAAGTATTTTGATTGGCTTGCCTGACAGTGGTGTCCGGCAACGTCACGACCCTTAATAGATTTTGGGTCGTGACACAATGCTTCAATCGAATTCCATGAAGGAGAATGGAAACAGAAACTGAAAATAATTTTTTTTGTTTTTTGTATTCCGAAAAAACTAAATCCTGAAGCGAAAACGAAAGAAAGAAAAGGAAAATCCCAAACTTAAGAACCAACCCTAATTTTTCTCTCCTCCCTCCCAAGACTGTCCCGGCCCTAAATATATATAGCTCAATCTTGAATCTTTTTTTCCTTCACCAAGAAAACGCGTGGGACCGCCCAAAATAAAAATCCAAAAATTTCTTTTGTAAACAAAAAATCAAAAAATGGAGATCTTAGATCAAGACCTTGATCCAACGGCTTCCATTTTCCAATCTTTTATCCCAAGGCTTCAGATTTGAATTAAAAAAAACAAAAAAAGAAAGGAAAAATGCGTGAATCTAATTGATATGATGAGGTTTGTACGATTTGAGTGATGTGGAAGAAGGAAAGAAGAGAAGAGGGGACCATGAGCACGTTATTCCGGTGAGGTCGTGGTGGTTTAGGCGCGGCAGAGAGTGTGAGATGGGGGGCGTCGCTTTGGTTTAGTCTCTTTAGGGTTAGGGTTTGGAAAGATATTGCTTTTATATGGTAAGGGGATTTAATGTTGGCCATTGGATTTAATAAAGTGAGTGGTTGAGATTTATTTAAAAGTGGGGCATATCAAGGGTGGATCCGGCGGGTCTGGGTCAAGGCTGAGGGAATTGGTTATTGGATTTAATAGGATTGGGTTAAAGAAGGGAGTGGGCTGCCCGATTTTGGGCTTCTATTTGTCAAAATTAGGCCAAAAGAAAGTTACAAATCCAATTTAAATACCTACAAAAATATAAAAACTCTTAATTAATTTTGATTAACTATTAATATTAAAAATAAAAGCTAAAAATGAAAGTTGAAACTATTTTTTGGTATTTTCAAGGATTATATTAGAATAAAAATAGGTTGAAAGTTATATGTCTTTCTAAAAATACCTAATACTAAATTAAATAAAAAAATGAAACTATTTTTTTTGTATTTTTCAATTTTTGTGCCTAAATATAGGATCAAATTTAATAATAAAGTGAAATCTATAAAAATAAATTCAAATAAATATCCTAAAAATATCATGACTATTAAAGGTAATTCTAATGTGCGAATCAAAAATTACATATCTACAGTTGCCCCTCTTTGACAGGAAGCACGAAGTGTTTCCAGACAAAGAACAACAAGACATGTATTTGACCTAACCCTTATTTAGAGAGATCAAAACTAAAAGAACAGAGAATTTGACCAAGCCCTGGTATCTGAGCTGCCTACATATCCTTGGTTATAAAGGAATCAGGCCACGTATAGTTCATAAGTGAGAAGGACGATGGAGTATCGAGGTGGAGAGTCGAGTGAAGTTCCGTCGAGGTTCCGGTCCGCGGTTCCTGCCATTACATCAAAAATAAAAGAAAAAAATACAGAAAAAGTAAAATAAAAATACAAGATCCTATCTACTTCTTGTCTTGAATCTTCCTTGAATCTCTACTTTATCCTTCAACATGAAACAGAAAGATGGACCATGTTCTTCAGACGGGATCCTTATGCTTCTCTAACTTAAACTTGGAAATTAAAAGTTGACCCTGCTCTTCAGGCGGGCACCTGATGCCTCTTGAATTTAAGAATTGAAAGTAACTCTGAAATGAATTCCCTTGTTCTCCAGGTAGGCGCATGATGCTTCAACTTGAACTGTATTCCCTTGTTCTCCAGGTGGGTGCCTAATTGCCTAAATTTGAACTGTATTCTCTTGTTCTCCAAGTGGGCGCCTGATTGCCAAAACTTAAACCATATTCTCTTGTTCTCCAGGTGGGGGCCTTATTGCCAAAACTTGAACCGTATTCCCTTGTTCTCCATGTGGGCACCTGATTGCCAAAACTTGAATCGTATTCCCTTGTTCTCCAGGTGGGCGCCTGATTGCCAAAAACTTGAACTGTATTCCCTTGTTCTCCAGGTGGGTGCCTGATTTCCAAAACTTGAACTGTATTCCCTTGTTCTCCAGGTGGGCGCCTGATTGCCAAAACTTGAACTTTATTCCCTTATTCTCCAGGTGGGTGCCTGATTGCCATAACTTGAACTGTATTCCCTTATTCTCCAGGTGGGCGCCTAATTGCAAAAAACTTAAACTATATTCCCTTGTTCTCCAGGTGGGCGCCTGATTTCCAAAACTTGAATTGTATTCCCTTGTTCTTCAGGTGGGCGCCTGATCACCAAAAACTTGAACTGTATTCCCTTGTTCTCTAGGTGGGCGCCTGATTACCAAAACTTGAACTATATTCGCTTGTTCTCCAGGTGGGTGCCTGTCATTACAATAAAACGGACAAAACAAAAGAAACTTTTCTGCCCAATTTGGTATCTGGGCACATCTGTCAGGGTTAATCGAATCATGTTACCTAAAAGAGCTCTAAGAATTTAAAATCTAAATCCCATTATTCAGGAGGGCCATGAAAACTTCAAATTAAATCTCATATTAAGAGTGACAACGTTAAAGCTAAATTATATTTCCTAAACGTAGAACTTACGCTAAATCTTGTTATCTATGAAGGTCTTGAAATTTAACTAGGTCCCATTATCCAGGAGGGTCCTGAGAACTTTTAAAATTAAATCCCATTATCCAGGAGAGCCTTGAAAATTTTAAATTAAATCCCATTATCCAGGAGAGTCCTGAAAACTTAAAACTAAATCCTATTATCCAGGGGGTCCTGAAAACTTAAAACTAAATCCCATTATCCAGGAGGGTCCTGAAAACTTAAAACTGAATCCCATTATCTAGGAGGGTCCTGAAAACTTAAAACTAAATCCCATTATCCAGGAGGGTCCTCAAAACTTAAAACCCAATCCCATGATCCAAGAGGATCCTGAAAAGCCAAGAATAAACTTACCTGAGCCATGCTCTCTTCTTGGAGGATTTTGAATAGAATTTCTTGCTCCTAAACCATGCCTTCTCATGGGAGGGTCACTGTGGATTAACAAATTTTCTTGCCCCTGTTTCAGACAAATAAAACTTTGTTAGTTTAAAAACGTGGTGATTAGTTTGTGGAATCACTGCTGAGTTTCTGCTTCTGCCACTGCCATGCTTCATTATGATTAGCTATTTCCAGCCAGCAAGGAGTTGTTTGACCTTTTGATTGGAATTGGACCACAAAACCTCTGAATGACCTGAATCTTTTACACTCACTTGTTGCATTGTGTTTTCATTCTGAAAGTTGTTGAATTCTTGTATTTTCTCAAAATTCAAGATTCACTTGATTGCTTGAACCTCAGTTATCACCATACTGCTTATTCTAAATCATGTCAATTGTGATGTTCCTGGCCGAACTCCGCTTTATACAATTTAGAAGCTGGTAGTCGGCTTTGGAATCCTTTCATGCTTTTTCAACAAGGGCTAACTCAAAAGAGACTCATAAAGATAGACTCAAAGAGCAAAGTGAAATGATTTTTGGCAAAAGGAACAAAGGAAAATTTTTAACACAAATGACTATGTGAAGAAGAATGGGAAAAAGAAGACTTTTCTGAGTGAAGCGGCTGGCTCCAATGATCATGACATGCATTACGGATTGATCAGCCTAATCCGTTCAAACAATCATATGTTCAGTTCATGTCGTGTCTTCATACTTCAAAAATTGAGCTTTCACTGATCCAAGTTCTCTGTAAAGTCATGAGCCTCATTCAACTTGTAGTGCCCCGAAGGGTTTTCACCAACAAGCCTTTCTCATTTGTTCGTCTCTCAACTCATCATCACTTTATAGTGCATGTGAGGGTTTTCACCGATAAGACTCACTCATTTTAAGTTTTCTCTCAACTCACCATGGCCTTACGGTGCCCGTGAGGGTTTTTACCAATAAGACTCTCATTTTAAATTTTCTCTCAGCTCACCATTGCCTTACGGTGCTTGTGAGGGTTTTCACCAATAAGACTCTCTCTCATTTTATTCATTTTTCCCTTGTGCCCGCGAACAAAGTGTTTCCCATGAAGTAAATCATACCTCTATCTTGCTTGACTTGGCATCCTCAAAGAATGATTGGAATGTCTTTCTCTGGACCGTAATGTAGGCTTTTGGACAAGGATAAAAAGAAAGGGTGGCAGGAAGGCACAAAATAATTTAAGATGAAAAGGGTTCAAAAATACTTTTGGAATCAAATCTTTTGCGAAACCAAAACTTCTTCCCCAATTTATTTGGGTCTGGGGAATTTTGAATTTTTATTTTGATAGGACCAAACCGTAAGGCTTCCTACGTATCCTTAAAAGGAATTAGGTCGAACGTAGTTCAAGAGTGAAAGTTGTTTGTTTTTGTTGCTTTTCTACTTTTTTTTTCTTTCTCTTTTCTCTCTTTTCTTTCTTTTTTTTTTTTCATCATTCATTTTTTTTCCTTCTCTAATTCTGCTCCTGATTCCAATAGAGGGGTATGAAAGAAAATAAATAACGCCTAAAAGGGATAGCAAAGGGTGAAAGTGTTTGGGTAGCGGAATAAAATGCCTTTGTCATTTCAACTTTGAACATGCCAAGTACAAAAATGCAATTGAAGATAAGAACTCATAAATAGTATCTCTTGACTGCATAGAATTGATAGCCATATCTGCACATTTTCCCGCTATGTCTGTTAAATACAAAACACCATTAGGCAGCACTCTTGTCACCATGAACGGCCCCTGCCAGTTTGGGGCGAACTTGCCTTTAGCTTCAGTCTGATGAGAAAAGATGTTTTTCAATACCAGCTAGCCCACTTCGAATTTCTGAGGACACGCCTTCTTGTTGTATGCTCTAGCCATTCTCTTCTGATACAATTGAACATGACATACTACAGCCAATCTTTTCTCATAATCAAACTCAACTGCTCTAGCTGGGTTTTGACCCACTCATCATCATCAATTTCAGCTTCTGCAATGATCCAATAGGATGGAATCTCAACTTCCGTAGGTATAACTGCCTCAGTTCCATAGACTAGCAAATAAGGAGCTGCATCCAATGAAGCGCGAACAATAGTGCGATAACCTAATAAGGCAAAGGGAAAATTTTCATGACATTCCCTAGAACCTTGTACCATCTTACGAAGTATCTTCTTTACGTTCTTGTTAGCAACCTCAACAGCTCCATTCGCCTTGGGAAGGTACGGAGTGGAGTTTCGATGCATAATCTTGAACTGTTGGCATACTTCTTTCATCAAATGACTGTTGAGGTTGGCAGCATTGTCTGTGATGATCACCTTGGAAATTTCGAACCGACAAATGATATTTAAATATACAAAATCCACCACTGCCTTCTTAGTCACGGACTTGAAAGTTACAGCTTCGACCCACTTGGTAAAGTAATCAATGGCTACCAGAATAAATTTGTGCTCGTTTGATGCTGCCAGTTCAATTGGTCCAATGACATCCATTCCCCAAGAAACAAATGGCCAAGGTGCGGACATTGTATGCAACTCAGATGGCGGGGAATGAATCAAATCACCGTGCACCTGGCATTGATGACATTTGCGAACAAAGCTAATACAATCTCGTTCCATGGTGAGCCAATAATAACCCGCTTGAAGTATCTTCTTTGCCAACACATACCCATTCATATGCGGCCTGCAAACTCTAGAATGCACTTCGGCCATGGTAGTTGAAGCTTCTTTAGCATCTATGCACCTCAGTAGTCCCAAATCTGGAGTCCTCTTATACAAGATTCTCCCAGTCAAGAAAAATCCACTAGTGAGACATCGGATGGTTCTCTTTTGATAACTTGTGGCATGTACTGGATATATCTCTAACTTGATGTATTCCTTAATATCATGGAACCAAGGTTCGCCGTCAATTTCCTCTTTAACAACATTACAATAAGCATGTTGATCATAAACTTGGATATGCACAGGTTCGACATAAGCCTTGTCCGGATGATGTAACATCTACGCCAGAGTAGCCAAGGCATCGGCAATCTCATTATGAACTCTGGGAATATGTCTGAATTCTACCGACCTGAATTATTGACAAAGATTATGCAGACACTGTTGGTACGGTATGAGCTTCAAGTTTTGAGTCTCCCATTCTATAATGACCTGACCAATCATTTTGAGCTCTAGCATGTCGTTCAGTAGTTTGAGGCCATGAGCAGCTTCATTTTAGGTATTATGACTTATATGTGTGGTTGGAATTGAATTTCGGGAAGTTCAGAGTTGATTTGGAAAGAGAATTGGCATTTCAAAAGCTTAGAGTTGAAAGAATTAACTAGGATTGGATCTTTGAGTAAACGACTTTGAAATTGGGATCCGAAGGTTCCTGCAAGTTTGTATGATGATTTCGGACTTGGGTGTATGCCCGGTTTGGGTTTTGGATAACCCGTGAGCGTTTTGGCGCCTATTGTGAAAGTTAGCATTTTAGAAGAAATTTCATAAGTTTGGCTTGAAGGGCATTTCAGTGTTATCGATGTTTTTTTGGGATTCCGATTTTGGGAGAAGCTCCGTATGGTGATTCTAGTGTTGGGAGTGCGATCGAAAGTGAATTCGGAGGTCCGTAGGTCATTTTCAAGGTTTTTGATAAGATTAACTAGAAGTGAACTTTATGATATCGAGGTTGGAATCCGATTCCGGAAGTTGGAGTTGATTCGTGACGTCGAATATGACTTATGTGCAAATTTGAAGTCAGTCAGACGTGATTTGATAGGTTTAAACATCGAAAGTAGAAGTTTGAAATTCTAAAGTTCATAAAGCTTGGGTTGGAGGTCGATTCATGATTTTAGCATTGTTTGATGTGATTTAAGGCCTCGAGCAAGTCCGTAATGTGTTTTTGGGATTGGTTGGTATGATTGGTTGGGGTCCGGGGGCCTGGGGTGAATTTCGGGTGGTTAACGAATCGAATTTGGGTAAAATGCTACTACTGGTTGCTGGTATCTATTTTTCTTCATTACGAATGCGAAGGGAGTCTCGTGAACAAGAAGAGGAAACTGGGAGGCTGCTGGATTTGGCCTTCCAAACGCGAAGAGGAAGTCGCGAACGCGAAGGGGTGGGCTGAGCTGCTACGCGAACGCGGGGGAGAGATCGTGAAAGCGTAGAAGGAAAACTGGGCTTGAGGTCAATGGCCTACGTGAACGCGAGGCCTTGTATGCGAACGCAAAGGGGCTGGGTAACTGGCCTTCATGAACGCGGGCGATAGGCCGCGAACGCGAAGAAGGGCGGACCTGGGCTGGGTAGAATGTTTAAAATTGGGGTTTGAGTTCATTTCACCCATTTTTCTCTTGGCGTGGGCAATTTTTGGAGCTTTTGAAGAGGGGGTCTCATCATTCATCATGAGGTAAGTAATATATGCTAGTTTTAAGTTAAATACAAGGTTTGTATACGGATTTAGACAAAGAAATTTGTAGAAAATTTGGGGTTTTGGTGGAAAGACATAGAAAATTTATATTCTTGGAATTTGGACATGATTTTGGATATGAAATTTAGAGAAAAATTATATATTTGAGTTTGTGAAGCTATGGGTAAACTTATTCTTCGAAAATTTTGGAAATCCGGGCATGTGGGACTGAGGGCATTTTTGTCAACTTTTCGATCGGGGTTAGGAATTGTTATATATTGGATTGTAATGAGTAATTGAGCATATATTAATGGATTTGCATAATTATTGGGTAGTTTTGGAGCGTTTTGCATCAATTTGAGTCTTCAGAAGGGCGTAAAATGCCGGTTATGGATCTTCGGAGTGAGGTGAGTCTCCTTTCTAACCTTGTAAAAGGGAATTGTCACCATATGTGAGTTAATTAGTTATGTGCTACTATTTGTGGGGCCTACGTACGCACGATCTGATGAGAGTCCTTGCGTAGCTACTATTATGCTATTGTCCAGGTAGTCTAGGACCAAAAAGCATGTTGTACGTGGATTATCTGTAAACTTATTGACAACTTGAATTGCTTAAATCCCATTGAATCAGTAAATGAGTTCTGAAAAGGACTAAACTTCATTTTTCTTAAATCATTATAGGAAAATTGGCTTTTATTGGAATAAACATTTCTAGATAAATTCTTAATTGGCTGTTTGAGCATGTATTTCTATATGTACATGTGTCGCATGTATGATTTGCGAGTAGGGTATTTGTTTATTTATGTTGATCGCGTCGTAGGCATGATGCACGAGTGGGGTAATAGATGCATCTATGGTTCGAGCCGTTCGACCCTCGGCAGTACACAATTTACTTTTATGTTGGATCGGGCCGTACATCCCACGGTGTTACTTGCGCATGCTTTGCTTCACAATTTCTCTGTGGACTGAGTTTCATATATGTTTGAAATATTGGTGAATATCCATGATAATACGTGCGAAAGAACTGTTATTCCATGATTATTCGCGTTAATAATATATCATTACTTGACCACTAGTAAGTGTCGAAGTTGACCATCTCGTCTCTACTTCTTCAAGATTAGACGGGATTCTCATTGGGTACACGTTGTTCTCGTACTCATATTACACTTCTGTGCATTTTTGTTGCACAGGCACATGCATCACTAGTGGCCTAGTGGGTGTAGCAGCATAGTTAATACGGAGACTTAGGTGAGCTGCATTGTCCGAGACAATCCCGCAGCTAGCAAGCCTCTTTCAGATTACTGTATTTACTTTCTGTCCAATTTGTATTTTTGATGGATGTTGTATTATATTGTTTCCTAAAGATAGCTCATGTACTCGTGACACCGGGTTCTGGGATGGTTATAGGTTTGTTTAATATAAAGTTTGTTAAAGACTTCATGGTTATTTTCGCAAAATTCATTATTTGCTATTTAATGCCTAAAGAAGATGATTTCAACAAATAATAAATTGGAATTTAATTAAGTATTTAGGTTGTCTTGCCTGACAGCGGTGTCCGGTGCCATCACGGCCCTTAGTAAATTTTGGGTCGTAACATATTCTCCTTGAATCTGGTGAACCAACAAATCTGAATCTCCCAGAACCAGTATTTCCTGGACTCTCATGTCTATAGCTAACCTCAAACCTAGAATGCATGCTTCGTATTCAGCCATGTTGTTAGTGCAATAAAATCGAAGCTGGGCTGTTACAGGGTAGTGCCCTGTTTCAGCGGTAAGTACAGCCCCTATTCCAACACCTTTCATGTTAGCAGCTCCATCAAAGAAGAGTTTCCAACCTGGTTTTTCATCATGGTCCACCTCGTCAACATGCATCGCTTCTTCTTTAGGAAAATAAGTCTTCAGTGGCTCATATTCTTCATCCATCGGATTCTCGGCCAAGTGGTCAGCCAAGGCTTGGGCTTTTATCGCGGTCCCAGTCACATAGATGATGTCAAACTCTATGAGTAAAATATGCCACTTTGCAAGTCGTCTTGTGGACATTGACTTCTGAAATATATACTTCAAAGGATCCGTGCGAGAAATGAGGTAAGTAGTGTAGGATGAAAGATAATGCTTCAATTTTTGTGCCACCCAAGTCAGGGCGCAACATGTCCTCTCAAGCAGAGTGTACTTAACCTCATAGGGAGTGAACTTCTTACTGAGATAATAGATTGCTTGCTCCTTCTTTCCCGTGATGTCATGTTGACCCAACATACAGCCAAAACAATTATCCAACACTGTCAAATAGAGAATTAAAGGTCTCCCAGGCTCTAGGGGACCAACACAGGTGGGTTTGACAGGTACCTCTTAATCTTATCAAATGCTTCTTGACACTCGTCAGTCCACTTAACTGGAGCATTCTTCTTTAGCAGCTTAAATATGGGCTCATAGGTTGTCGTGAGCTGAACAATAAACCTACTGATGTAATTTAACCTCCCAAGCAAACTCATCACCTCAGTTTTGTTATTTGGCGGCGGTAACTCTTGGATGGCTTAGATCTTTAATGGATCCAACACAATACCGTGTCTGCTAACCACGAATCCTAGCAATTTCCTAGATAGCACACCAAATGCACATTTCGCTGGATTGAGCTTGAGGCTATACTTGCAGAGCCTTTGGAAAAACTTCCTCAAGTCCTTGACATGGTCAGATTGCTTCTTTGACTTTATGATCACATCATCTACATAAACCTCAACCTACTTATGTATCATGTCATAAAATATGGTGGTCATCACCCTCATGTAAGTTTCCCCAGCATTCTTCAAACCAAATGGCATTACCCAATAACAATATGTTCCCCATGGCGTGATGAATGCTGCCTTTTCTGCATCTTTCTCATCTATCAAGATCTGATGATATCCCTCGTAGCAATCCACAAAAGACCCAATCTCGCGCTTGGCACAATTATCAATCAGAATGTGAATGTTTGGCAATGGAAAATCATCCTTTGGGCTTGCTTTGTTAAGATCACGATAATCAACACATACCCTGGTCTTACCATCCTTCTTTGGTACTGGCACCACATTAGCTAACCAAGTGGGATATCGATTGACCCGAATGACCTTTGCATTAAGCTGCTTTATGATTTCTTCTTTGATCGTCACACTCATATCAGTCTGGAACTTTTGTAACTTTTGCTTGACAGGAGGGAATGCTGGATCAGTTGGCAATTTATGAACTACCAAATCAGTGCTCAGGCCTGGCATATCGTCATATGACCATGCAAAGACATCTTTGTACTCAAACAATGTTTTGATTATTTCCTCCTTAACTTGCGGTTCTAGATGCACACTTATCTTGGTTTCCCTAACATTATCCTGGTCCCTTAAATTGATTGCTTCAATTTCACTCAAATTAGACTTTGGTTTTTCTTCAAATTGTTTTAGCTCTTTACTAATTTCCTCAAATGTTGCTTCTTCATCATATTCTACTTCTTGGATTGTTATTTCAGAATTAGAGTGGCTTTTAAGACTTGGCTGAAAATTCCCCATAAATGTCATGTCATTGCAACCAGCATAAAAAACTGTACAAAAGAAAAACAAAATGAAACACTATTAGAAATAGTGGAAAATGGGAAATTGCATTTCCTTGAAAATAAAAGGATAGAAGGGTTTGAAAATCAAAAATAGCAAAAACTAAAAATCTGGATTACAACCCTGGAATAACCCAGATAACAAAAAGGAAAACAAAGAAAACTACCAAAATTCCTTCCTGGTAGGGAGAGGAGTAGTCTCCCAATTGCTAAGCTTCACGTTTGGCCCAACGAGATGCACATCTGCTTTACTAGAACCTTCACCAAATTCTACCATATTGACCTCATCGAATAGACTTTGGAACCTCTTGATCAGCTCTTCATCAACATCGAACACGGGTTTTGGGATGGATGATGTTGGAGGTTTTCCGGCCCCTGGCTTGACAAAAGACTTAGAGATGTGTGGGACAGGCTTGGAGAGTGACCATACCTTCTATTTCGGGTTTTTAACCTTTTTCACGTCCTTCTCTGTGGTCATGAATCCCAAACCAAATGTACCAGGATTCCCACTAGGGTGCACTAGATGCACAATACCCTGCAAAGATGAGCCCAAACCCTTGCCCGGTAAAAAACCTTTTTTCAACATTTCATTCGCTACCATGACAAACACGAAGGATAGCTTCGGACCCGAAATGCATTTTCCTTTCGGAATTTTCTCAACAGACACTGTTTCAAAAGTTTGATAGACCCAAGGTCCCTTATCATCTTCAGCTTCAATAAACGGAACAATTGTGTCATTACAAGCTGACAAGTCCTCATCACCGTGCACAACTATTTCCTGCGTGTCCCATTCGAACTTCACCATTTGGTGCAGAGAAGACAGGACTGCCTTAGCAGCATGTATCCAGGGCCTACCCAACAACAGATTGTAGGAGACAGCCATATCTAGCACTTGGAATTCCATGGTGTACTCAACTGGCCCTATCGACAATTCGAGCATTATATCTCCAATAGAATCTTTACCTCCCACATTAAAGCCTTGAACACACACACTATTCATGTGGATTCTTTCGATGCCGATCTTCAATTTTTGCAGAGTAGATAGGGGAAAATATTTGCACTAGAGCCATTTGTACGCGGTAAAATCAGATGACTTAATTTTATGCTATCAAGATAATTTAGAAGCTTTCCTCGGGACCCCGAGTGTGGAAGGCCTTGGTCAAGTTCTCGATCCCGGGGATCGTTGGAGCCCAAATCGAAGGGGGCAAGGTCCGAGGTCAGAATAGAAGAAGAAGTCTCCTAGGCGCATGGCTACACCTAATAGGTTTGGTCTATCTGTAACCTACTAAGATGACGAGCGATAGGCCGTCCTATCTTTCCACTCTTGTAAATAATATATGCATACTTTACCGAGTCCCTTCACCTATATAAGGAGGAATCACCCCACCTTGTAAAGAAACGGATGTTGCTCCACTTCTCCAATAAGCAATAATATATATATCTCTCTCTCTCTCTCTTTCTTTCTTCTAAATTATCAGTGTTCTTCAACCCCGAGGTCGCCCTAGCATTTTATTGCTCTTCATTTGTTCTTTGTCATTTGGCTCATAATTGACGGTATAAAGCCTTGTATTCATATACTTATCTGTAATCCCCTTCCCGATTACCCTCGATAAGGTTACCTTTGATAGGCCCGAGGTAGGCTCGAGGCCTGGCTCCGAGGTATCTATTGGCATGTCCTAAGCCCAGGAACTTCCCTTACTGGTTCGATTATCGCTTTGTCTAGATCAATCTTTACTGTTTCACTCTATGTTTAGCACTAATCACCCTTTCAAACTAGCTCAGGAAGAGATCACGTATTTTTAGAACCCCATTTACAAATTTAATTGTTGTTACCATTTTCACGGTAAACAGTTTGGCGCCCACCGTGGGGATAAAAATAATAGTGATTATTTTCTTGCTAGTTTCGTCACTTAAACGCACGATATCTCTCGCACTTTTTCTTGCCCGAGATCTCCGCTTTCAGGAGCGGACATTCTGCTCGATCGGTGAAATGATCTCAAAAGCAACAGGGGAACGGAACCAAACAACTTGGAGTCCGACACATCCCCGGGCTTAGTCCGAGCGCAAAAATGAATCCCCCACTACGACATCCACATGATTATAGAAGGGCTAACGACCCCTAGTGCCCCGTATCCAAGCGAACAAAAATATCTGCTATAGATGGATCGACGTGACGGCTCTTACCCGAAGAAACACTCATATTCACCGAGGAGAATCTCGAGGCCATGGGAGAACCACAACATAATGACGCACTGGTGATCTCGTTTCTCTTAAACAACACAAGGATAAAGCGCGTGCTCGTAGACCCAGGCAGCTCGGCCAACATAATCAGGTCCGGAATGATAGAACAGCTGGGACTGCTCAGCCAGATTAACACTATTCCTCGAATCCTCTACGGTTTCAACAAGATCGGGGAAGAAGCGAAAATAGAAATCACCCTCCCAATCAATACATCTGTCACGACCCAAAGCACCCAATTTCAGGTCATCGACGGTGACATGAGGTACAATGCTTTGCTCGGTAGACCTTGGATACACGATATGAGGGCAGTGCCCTTTACCTTACACCAGGTGTGAGATTCACCATAAGAAATGGCATTACAATAATACATGGAGAACAGCGGGCGGCAAGAGAAATGTTCACGATTCACCGTGAGCCGTCAACCCCTGCACACTCAGCCTAAAACAAGGAAAAAAGCATGCAAACCGTCGGAGATGACGAGGAAGATTTATATGCCCCCCGAACCTTTGTCGTCCCCAAAGAATCAGATGCGGCCAAATCGATGATCGAAGAATTGAAGCACACCATTCTGATCGATAACCTCCCGGACCGTAAGGTATACCTGGGCACAGGGTTGACCCCCTAGTTCAGGACATGGCTTATTCGATTCCTTAGTAACAATATCGACTATTTTGTCTGGTCCCACCTAGATATGACAGGTATCCCGCAAGAAATAAACTCCCACCGGCTGAGCATTGACCCCAAATTCAAACCCGTAAAGCAGAAAAGGAGGTCACAGTCCGAGGTAAAACACGCCTTCATCAATGAAGAGGTAACGAAACTCTTAAAAATTGGGTCTCTCAGGGAGGTAAAGTATCCCGAATGGCTAGCTAACGTCGTAATAGTGCCAAAGAAAGGGAATAAGCTAAGAATATGCATAGATTATAAGGATTTAAACAAAGCATGCCCCAAAGATTCTTTATCGCTGCCCAACATTGATCGTCTGATCGATGCCACGGCTGGTCACGAGACTCTCACCTTCCTTGATGCTTACTCGGGGTATAATCAGATTCAGATGAACCCCGAGGATAGGGAAAAGACTTTATTCATCACAAAGTATGGCACATATTGCTATAATGTGATGCCTTTTGGACTAAAAAATGCAGGAGCAACGTACTAACGCCTAGTTAATAAGATGTTCGAACACCAAATAGGAAAATCGATGGAAGTATACATTGATGATATGTTAGTAAAATCCCTGCGCACAGAGGATCACCTGACCCATTTGTAGGAAACTTTCGACATCCACAGAAGCTATAACACGAAGCTCAACACCGCAAAGTGCGCCTTCAAAGTAGGCTCGGGCAAATTTCTGGGCTTCATGGTCTCAAACAAGGGGATCGAGATCAACCCCGACAAAATAAAGGCCATCGAAGAAATCATAGTGGTAAATAACGTAAAAGTCGTCCAACGACTGACTGGGCAGATTGCAGCCCTGGGTAGGTTCATATCAAGGTTGTCAAACAAAAGCCATCACTTCTTTGCCATACTCAATAGAAAGAGCAACTTCGAATGGACTCCGGAATGCCAAGACGCCTTGGAAGAACTGAAACGGTACCTGTCAATCCCACTATTGCTACACACACCCAAAGATGATGAAACATTATATCTATACCTGGCTGTATCCGAAATAGCGGGGAGCGGTGTATTTTTTCAAGAAGATCAAGGTACATAACTTCCTGTATATTATGTGAGTCGAACCTTGGGGGATGCCAAAACCCGGTACCCCCATTTAGGAAAATTGGCACTCGCACTAACAAGCGTTTCGCGTAAGCTAAAGCCTTGCTTTCATTGCCACCGCATCTGCATCCTATCAACCTAACCCCTCCGGAGCATACTGCACAAACCTGAGCTGTCGGGCTGACTGGCCAAATGGGCCATCAAGCTCGGAGGATATGATATCTAATATCAACCGTGAATGGCCATTTCCCAGATCCTAGCGGATTTCGTGGCCGATTTTTCGTCATCCCTCGTCCCCGAGGTGGAGAAGGAACTTTTACTTAAGTCAGGCATATCTTCTAGCATGTGGACCTTGTTTATGGACGCTGCCACAAATGTCAGAGGATCAGGGCTCGGTATAGTCCTGAAACCGCCCATCAGTGGCGTAATCCAACAATCCATAAAAACGGCGAAGCTAACTAACAACGAAACTGAGTATGAGGCTATGATTGCAGGTCTAGAGTTGGTCAAGGGCCTGAGGGCTGAGTCCATCGAGGCAAAATGCGATTCGCTTCTCATAGTAAGTCAAGTAAACGGAAGCTATGAAGCTCGGGAAGACAGAATGCAGAGGTATCTGGATAAAATCCAAGTCACCTTGCGCCACTTCAAGAAATGGACCTTAGTCCATGTGCCCCGAGAACAGAACAGCAAGGCTGACGCCCTATCAAACCTAGGATCGTCCGCCGAGGAGGAAGACCTGCTCCCCGGGGGTGTGGTCCAACTAATCAAGTCTGGAATCAATGAGAGTCATGCGGAAATCAACTCCACCAGCCTGACATGGGATTGGAGGAATAAATACATCACCTATCTGAAGGACAGGAAGCTTCCCGCCGACCCGAAAGAATCAAGATCCCTATGAACCAGAGCGGCCCGATTCTCGCTCGACGAAAGCGGGGCCATATACAGAAGAATGTTCGACGGCCCCCTAGTAGTGTGTCTTGGACCGGGAGACACGGATTACGTGCTCCGAGAGATCAACGAGGGCACCTACGAAAACCACTCTGGGGTAGACTCCTTAGTCAGAAAGGTAATCCGAGCAGGTAACTATTGGGATAGCATGGAAAGGGACGCCAAGGAGTTCGTCCAGAGATGTGACAAGTGTCAAAGATTCGCCCCATGATCCACCAACCCGGGTAACAATTACATTCCGTCCTATCATCATGGCCATTTATGAAATGAGGAATGGATATCGTTGGCCCTTTGCCAAAGGCACAAGTAAAGCTAGGTTCATTCTATTTATGACTGATTACTTTTCAAAATGGGTTGAAGCGCAGGCCTTCAAAAAAATAAGAGATAAGGAAGTCATCAATTTCATATGGGAACACATCATATGCCGATTTGGGATCCCGTCCGAAATAACATGTGACAACGGGAGACAATTCATTGGGAGCAAGGTAACTCAGTTCCTGGAGGACAACAAAATCAAAAGGATCCTTTCAATGTCGTACCATCCGTGCGCAAATGGCCAGGCGAAATCCATAAATAAAACTATCATCCTGAACCTCAAGAAGAAATTAGAGAGCTCCAAGGGAAAGTGGCTAGAGACTCTACCCGAGATATTATGGGCATATCGGATGACTTCAAAATCAAGTACGAGCGAAATGCCTTTCTCTCTAGTATACGGCACTGAAGCATTAATACCTGTAGAGGTCGGAGATCCAAGCGCTAGATTTTGACACGCTGGCGAGGAGACGAACCACGAGGCCATGAAAATAGCCCTCGAACTACTCGACGAAAAGTGGGAGGCCTCGCTGGTTCAGATGGCTGCCCAGAAGCAAAAATCATTGGCAAAGGCTCATATAAGCTTGGCACCATGGAAGGCGAGCAGCTCCCGAGCAACTAGAATGTTTCGATGCTCAAACGATATTACTGTTAGGGCCTCCGATCTAGAAATACCCGCGGGAGCCCACGATCGAACATCGCCATCTCTTCCACAAAAACAGACTCTCACCCGGGAATGAATTTCCGCTAAAAAGGCTTTTCTAACAAAGACAACATACCAGGCCAAACTATTTTAAGGAGCCGAGCCCATGAGGGTCGAGCTCATGGCAATAAAACTATATGTGCTTGCGGCCTATGTCTACGCCGAGCAATAAAAGATACTCCCTCTATTCCAGTTTATGTAAACTTATTTCCTTTTTGGTCCATTCCAAAATGAATTAACCGTTTTTATGTTTGGTAACAATTTATCTTAAACTTACAACTCTACCCTTAATGAGAAGCTTTTATGACCACACAATTACTCTGGGCCCCATTTGGACTTGTTTAGGACCACAAATTCCAAAAGTCTTCATTTTTTTCTTAAACTTCGTGCCCAGTCAAACAGGTTCACATAAATTGGAACGGAGGGAGTATATTTTGGCATTCTCATCACGGCCTACATCAGCTCCAAAGCGATAAAAAGGTAGTTTCTTGGCGTTTCATGTTTCAAGAAAATTGTTTCAACATATTCATAGCATAATACTTCTCCATCAAACGAGTCTGACACACTCAGAGACTCAAAAGAAGCAATTTTGACAACTCATACGACCCTAGGGTTAGAACTCCGGGCTCACCAAGCCTACGAAAAAATAACTCCAGGCTCACCAAGCCCCCGAAAAACAACTCCGAGCTCACGAGAAGCTGTCTTCAAGCAAACTCGATGACTCGGAGGCTGTCGCCAATCACCACGCACTGGAAAATCCAAAATTGTAAGACCCTAATGGGCAACCTCAGCAAAACCAGATCTATTCTCCATAAACTTTAAGACCTCAACAGGCATGATAAACTGTAAGACCTCAACAGGAATGGCAAACTGTAAGACCTCAACAGGCATGAAAAATCTCGTAGTTTAGGCTACACGTCGCATTTGTAAGAATCCCTAAAGGGCATACTCTCGGTGTGGTCTTCTCGGGATCAAAAATGGCTCTGGCCAAATACACACGACTACGGTCGAAGCGGCTGCTACAACCAAAAAAAGGCGACTCGGGGACGCCCGACTGTTTCTAAAAAATCCTCCGAATCTACTTCGAAAAGAGCCGGTTAAAACACAGGCTTCCCTGAACAGGCAAAAAATGAGTCCTGACCATGTCGGCTCCAAAATCAAAAAAGCGTCGATCTACTCAACCTATGGGCTATGAACCTTCCGAGGTGCTCAAAACATCGTCGACTACGACTTGAAATCGAGGTTCTTTTAGAACTGACAACGGGTCAGGAAAAATAATCAATAAGACCTTAACGAGAGGAAACAAAGCCTACAAAAGGCCTCCGTGCTTCACATCAAACAGCGTAAGCGCCATTGTCGTTGACTAAGCGAAGCCTCCAGGCTTCACACCGAAAGGTCTCTATGACCATCAAATTGAAAATTGATAACTTGAGGATTAAAAAGAGCTCGAATCGTAACCCGATTCGGAGACCAGATCCAAAATAGTTAAACTAAGCAAAGCCTCTGGGCCTCATATCAAAAGGTCTCTATGACCAAACAGCGTAACTGCCATTGTCGTCGGCTAAGCGAGCCTCCAGGCCCTATATCAAAAGGTCTCTACAACCAAACAACATAAGTTCCACTGTCGCCAAATAGGCATGCCTCCGGGCCTCATGCTAAAAGGTCCCGACGGCCTAACAACACGGAGGGTCACCATCGCTAGCCAAAAACTCAAATAAAATTCAAGGGTCAATTACAGCCTGAGTCGCAACACAACTCGAAGACTGGAACCAGAAAAGCACCAAACACCCAAGGGCAGGAAACAGAAAACACTATCGCCAATCGAAGCCCCCGAAAGGATCAAAGGCCAATTACAGCTTGAATCGCGACATGATTCGGAGACTGGACCCGAGGATTGTAGCACGCCCGAGGGCATGACACAAAGACCGCTATCTCCCATTCAAACAAGCAGAGCCCTAGGGTATATCAAGCCCAAGTCGGGCTCCCAACTCGGAGACTAGCTCCAAAAAAATTGAAAAACACCTAAAAGCATAATAAAAATACCACAGTCACCGATCGGGGGAACCTGGAAGCACAGAGTCAATTATGGATCAAGTCGCAGCACGACTCTGGAACCGGACCCCAAAACAAATAAGAAAAAAAGCCAAAGCGCGAAGGCACGAAACCCCCACGGCAATTCCTGGCAGGCATCACATCAACCAGCCCGGAATGGACTGCAAAGCTACACTATAGATTCAAAGCTCTCGCCGATAAAGGAAATAAATTCACAAGATTGTTCTTTTCCTACATAGCCGAAATGAAAACTCCATATACAGGCAAGAAAAACAACAGAAAGCAGAACACAAACTAAGCCTACAGATCCCTGGGCGGCCCCTTATCAACGGTGTCCCCTCTCTCTGGAGATCCGCCCCTACTTCTAACACTGCTTGAGACGCCTTCCAATACACCCTCAGTGGTTAATCTTTGAGGGTCAGGCCAAATACGACTCACAACCTGAGGTAAAGTCGGGTCTACCACTCTGAAGGCCTTTTTCACGCAGAAATCTTCAGAGGCAGCTTCTCCCCCATGTAAAGATATAAGTGCTTCGGCTCAGCTCTGATCCGAAGTAGTGTGGCCACCAGCCCAAAACGGAGATCTGTGTTTTTGACGCTATCCTCCTTCGCATCTAGAAGCTGGCTCTCAATCAAGGAAACCCTTCTTGCAAGGCTGTCCCTCTCAGAAGTCACCTCATCTACACGATGGCTAAGCTCGAGGATCTCAGCATCCCTGGCCCAGAGCTCCCTTTTTAGCGAATGTGTCTCCCTCTCAAACTGCACAAGTTGTAGCCTAAAGAGTTAAAAGCAATAGACTCCCACAGAGGCTCAAGAAAATAGCAAGGATGGAGAATGAATAACTTGTTCGATTAAACTGACTTTCTCATGCTCGCGGCGGCTCACCCCGTCCTGATACTGAGCGAGAGTTTGGTTGTAAAGCATTTTGGCCTGAAAGAGCCTAAAAAGTTAAGGAATAAAAGATTGGAATGAACCGAAACAACAAAACAATAAAGGAGTTTACCCGCGCGCAAAGCCTTCCCATCTCGCCAAACATTGAGGGAGCGTTGACCCTGGAGCTATCTTCGAGAACGATCACCGGACCACCAAGTATGTCTCCACCTTCAACCAACACGCCCGTCTTGTAGCATCCTTACAGGGTTCACCTCGCGCTCTAGGAGGTTGAGGTGATTCTCCCTTCGGGGAATGACAATAACTAATGAACCAACAAGGTCAGTTTGAATGCCTGGACCTTGTTCATCATGGGTCCCTGATCAAAGTCTTCTCAAAGCTCCTGATGAAGATGTCCCAGCTCGCGAAAAACTTCGGCCACCCACCGGGTCAAAACCGGTACTCGATACTCCATTTGTTGTCTCATCACTATGATAACGGGCCGCAACGACATCAGATTCCTGCCCACAAGCCTCCATCTCCTCGACCCGAGGAATAGTCGGTCCCAGGTGACCTTCGGAGGGTGCCGAAGGACTATTTTCTCCCTCACCTTCAGCACGGGGATTTCCCGCCTCGACTAAAGCCAGAATTGATAAGTTGACCTTGGTTTCCTTAACTTTGGCCCTTTTTAGCTCCGGTAGGTCGACCGAAGGATTCCTCTGCCTCTTCTTCTCCTCGTCAAGCATTCGGATATCTCTTCCAACGTGCGACGCTTCCTTTATCAGTAAAACCCCTCCCAGGCCTACATAAGCATAAGGGTTAGAAGTGCAGAAAGGAAAGAGCCATCGGCAGCAAATTGCAATAGGATGAGTAGGTACGATGATAACTCGAAACTCACCATGATCTTTTGCTTCCCACCGAGCTCGGGACTGATACCACCATACACGATCATTGTACGGGCAAGCCAACTATAAATGACCGACCCAATCCCATAGATCCGACACCGCCCCAAGATAGACTGCCTTGGCTAAAAGGACACAGAAGAAATGACAGATCTCTCTCTCTCTCTCTCTTTCTTCAAAATTATAAGTGTTCTTCGACCCCGAGGTTGCCATAGCATTTTATTGTTCTTCAAATGTTCTTCATCATTTAGCTCAAGATTGATGGTATAAAGCCTTGTATGCATATACTTATCTGTTATCCCCTTCCGATTACGCTCGATAAGGCTACCTTCAATAGGCCTGAGGTAGGCTCGAGGCCTGGCCCTGAGGTATCTATTGGCTTGTCCTAAGCCCGGGAACATCCTTACTTGTTCGATTATCGCTTTGGCTAGCTCGATCTTTACTGTTTTACTCCATGTTTAGCACTAATCACCTTTCAAAATAGCTCGGGAATAGATCACGTATTTTTAGAACCCCATTTACAAATTTAGTTATTGTTACCATTTTCAGGGTAAACACCATTGTCAACCAAAACCTTTAAGACGACATAATCTTCACACTTCACCGTGAGATAAAGAGCTCGGTTGTGTTCTGTACCCTCCATAGGAAGTTCATCATCTGAGAAAGTGATCATGTTTACTTCAAAGATCTTTCTAGCTATATTTTTCAAGTGGTTTAATGTGATTTTGTCAGGAACATATGCCTCATTCAAAATCTTCACCAGGACCCTGCGATGTTCATTTGAATGTGTCAGCAAAGACAAAAGAGAAATCTGAGCCGGTGTTTTCCTTAACTACTCCAGAATGGAATAATCTTGCACTTTCATCTTTTTCAGGAACTCCTCAGCCTCTTTTTCGGTGATCGATCTCTTTACTAGCATTTGGCTATACGTGAATGGCTTGGCTTTCCTTAATTGTTCCAGGGTGAAACATCTCCCAGAACGAGTCAATCCTCCAGTTTCGTTAACTTTTTCCTCTATTTATTTTCCTTTGTATGTCACTATCACTTGTTTGTAATTCCACAAAATAGCCTTGGCATCAACCACTAGCAACTGGGTCACTAGTTTAATGATGATAGGGGTAATAGGAGCCCCTTTCACAACTATAACAGGCTTACTTGGAATTCCAAGCACTACCACCTTTGAACTTTCCATACTTGCCCCAATATCTTTCGAAGGCCCTTTCACGACCAACACTGGTGGCTTCAAATTGAGCGAGCTCAGCTTTTCTGTCGCCCCTTCAACTGTCAGGGGCGTTGCTTTGGTAGAGTCTGGAGCTTTAGACATATTACCTTCACTGGCCCGAATCATCATGATGGACTTAGAAGACTTCATGGGCCCCCCATCCTTGTGAACTATTTCAAGCATATACGTCTCTACATGGGCTGGCAAAGGGTTTTGCTTGATGTCCGGTGTGTCTGGGCTTTGGACTACAATTTGGTTTGTATCAATGAGCTCCTAGATTGCCCTTTTCAAATGCCAGCACTTCTCTATGTCATGACCTAGAGCGTCAGAACAATAAGCGCATCTTAGGGAATAATCGAGGTTCTTTTGAGGGGGATTTGGTATCTTTGACTCAATCGGCCTCAAGACGTCCAACTGCCTTAACCTTTGAAATAGACTAGCATAGGATTCTCCAAGCAGGGTAAAAGTTTTTTTCCGCTGCTGCCTCTCTCTTCTATACTCTAGCCTCGGTCGAAAATTTGATCCATTGGGGTTTTGGTAGGGTTGTGGAGGTGGATAAGTATTTTCTGGGGCTGGAGCACGCCATTGCGGGTAAGGAGGGGGTTGAGCATATGACTGTGCATGGTGAACATGGTATTGGGGTGGCTTGGCTGAGTATTAGGGATTTTGTGGGGGAAAGTAATGTCAGGGTGGATTATATGGAGTTTGAGTGTAGGTTTGAGGTCGGGGTCGATGATGGGTGTACTGATAAGGTGAACCCCTCTGGCCATGCCATGGTCCGGAGACAATCATAGCGACATCTTCCTTATTCTTCTTGCCTAACAGGCTGCCAGTACCGCTCTGGATTGCCTGTGTGGTTGCTTTTATAGCAGAATAGCTCATGATCTTGCTCGACTTGAGCCCCTCTTCCACTATTTCTCCCATCTTTACCACATCATTGAGAGACTTAACAATGGCTGAGATCAAATGGCCATATTAAGTGGGCTCCAGGGCTTGAAGAAAGTATTCAACCATCTCATCTTCTTCCATCGGAGGATTGACTCGTGCAACTTGCTCCCTCCATCGGAACTCATATTCTCTGAAGCTTTCACCGGGTTTATTTTTCACCTTGGTCAGAGATAAGCAGTCTGGAACAATGCCTATATTGTATTGAAAGTGTCGGCGAAGACCTAGGCCATATCATCCTAGGTGTACCACGTACTGACGTCCGGCGGGAGTACCATTTTAAAGCTACCCCACTCAGACTTTGGCTGAAGTATGCCATCAGTAATTCGTCTTTTCCACCGGCGCCTCTTATTTTACTGCAATAACCCCTCAAATGAACTACGAGATCCCCATGTCCGTTATACAAGTCAAACTTGGGCATCTTGAACCCGACAAGCAGTTTGACATCGGGGAACAAACACAAATCCTTATAGGCCACACTCACCTGGTTTCCCAACCCTTGCATATTTCTTAATGATTGCTCCAGACTCTTTACCTTTGCTGAACATCTCCTCTTGCTCTGCGTTCTTGGGTGGTTTGTCAGTTTCAACATAAGGCTCAAAGTGGGGAGTGTAGGAGTAAGGATCTGGGACTTTGAATATGGGTTTCGGGGCATAATATTGGGTATCTGGAGTTGGGAATGCGGTCTCACTAGAGGATCGGCGGAGGGTAGCTTGTGGAGGGGGTACAAAAATAGGAGCAGATGTCGGAGCAGGGTATGAGGTTGTTTTGGCTGGTGGAGCATTAAAAATTAGGGTTGAATTGCCGGGGTAGTTGTGGTAAGAGGTAAAGCCTGGTGCGTGTTGTGGGGAAAGATCAACGGTATTGGGCATCTGCGATTGGGAGAGTGGTGGAATGGAACCAGGGTTTTCTTTGTAGTTGGTAGGAATGAGGATGGAGGGTGTCCCTTAATCCAGGTGATCACGCCCAACTATAACTTATAAAAGGACAATGCGGTCGTTGCAAATATAATCCGGTTTACAAGCCCGGAGTCGAATCCCACAGAGAACTAAGGTTTAGCTACAGTTGTTCACTATTACCAAGAAGACAAGCTTGAACAATTCCTAACTTATAGATATTAAGATTCTTGTGTTTAAATAATTAACTAACAAATTAAAATAGTAAATTAACAACTAAATATACTAAGGGTTAGAGACAAGATTAAGGAGGTCTAGAGTTATGATTTCCCCAATTGTCGGAATCCTTC
>MU742556.1:53891-68877 GCA_026770625.1 Nicotiana glauca
ATGTGTTCTTGCCTCCAAGGGTGTTGTCTAACCCTAAAGTAGTGTCTCTTGCTTCCTTAGGTCTAATTTGTGTCCAAAATTTGTCCCTTACTTGTTCTTGGCCGGCCTCCTTTGTTTTATATAGGGTTTAGGGCTTAAAATCCCATATTTTGCACATAAGTCCCTGAAATTTCCGCCTCCTGCTGCGGTTTTGCCGCGGTCGCGGTGGAACCGCGGCCATACATGCCCTCTGATTCTTCAGTTGTCCGCGAAAATCTTCTGCCACGGTTCTGCCGCGGTCGCGGTGGAACCGCGGTTTTTCACCCTGTTCCTTTTGGAATTTGGAAAAACGTAAAACATGAAAGTTGTAGCCCTTTGAGTTAGATTTCCAACCATATATTGTGAAGCCTAAAATGGAGTTCTTAGCAAAAAGTTATGTCCAATTTACTAGACAGTGCGCAATATGCCTCATTGAGTCTTCGTTTGTTCTCAACTATCAAATTTGACCCCCGAACACGATCCCGGCTTAATTCCTTGAGCTTTTACTCAGACTTCAAAGCTTCAAATCACTTAAATTCATTCCATAACATCTATATAGCTCGGAATCACACCTACAAGGCATAAAACACACCGTTAGCGCAAAACACTAGCGATTAAAGCGCAAACTCAACTAAAGTGCAGTAAATTAGAGTGTAATAATCGACTAAATATACGTAATTATAGCCTATCATCACCAGGCCTGATACATTTCCGCCATCTGATGCTTCAACCTTCGGACCTCCTCTTGCAGTTCCGATTTCGACTCAACAATCTCCCTTGGTGGGTCTACAACTCCTGTGTTCCGACTCAACAATCTCCCTTGGTGGGTCTACAACTCCTGTGTCTGTTTCTTTGCTAGCCATGATTGTTTGATGCTTTGACCGGGTATTGTATGGATGGCTTGCCAGGATTCCAATAAACTAACCACCTTCGTGAAGTTGGAATAAAGATAATAAACGAAAATAACATAAAACCTTCATATTAGCGTTAGAGCATTTATTATATGATAATATCATGTTACGTGCAATGCACCTAGCAACAATTAGCATTTCTAAAATGGCTTTGAGGATCGTAGGGTCATATGGCATCATCCCAATTTGCTCATTTCAATCCTTCCTTATCTTTCTTTTCTAGCACCTCTTATCACTTTCTTCCTACCCTCCTTTTTTTTTGCTTATCACTGTCTTCTTTTCTTTTGAAAATGATTCAATCGAACCCCAATGTAGGTTGCCTACGTATCATGTCTCTCATAAATCAGATCAAGTGTAGTTCTGAAAAATTGATGGAAAATAAACTGAAAATCTTTTTTGGATTTTTCATTTAAAAAATTTCGGTTTACAAAAATGGGAAGCACGAAAATGAAGGACTGACTTACTCAACTACACTACGAGAGACTCTAACACTATCTTCAGTACTACTTAGACATGGCTAGAAAATAAAAGATGACATAAACAGACTCAAAACATGGGAATAATAACAGAAATCCTCCTCAAGCAGCTCCTGGATGTGATGCTCAAACTCTGTAACATGCCTCATAAAGAAACACTGATGTTGGGAATAAAGACCCTGGCATGTGCCCCCCATCCTGAAGGCCGACCCTAAATAAATACTGGCCATGCTGCTACACGTTTGCTACCAATCCTACTAACTAGGACTTTATCAACTCAAGCTTATCCCAAGGATCCTGCTTCGAAGCCTCCTCAAAATTATTTGCCCGAACTACCCGACCTCTAAGTTGTGCTGGCAATGGGGTGCCGACCCCTGGTGCGATAGACTACAACCATATCAAGTACTCCTGAGTACACTCGGGCCTGCCAACATCCTCTACTAATATATTTTTCTTCATCCTCTGCGTATTGTTCTAGTATTGCACGTACTTGATTTCGTCAGCTGCCTTTCCGCTAAAATTCCTGATGTGCCTCCGAAGATTCAGACTTGGCGGCTCCTCTTGTCTCCTGCCCAACAGACGTATTACCCTAACGGGAGTGTACGATCTGACACACTTGAGTCCTATCAGCATCAGGAAAGGTTGCATGTGACATCCTACCAAGATCTCATCTAAAGGTAGCCAACGGTAAGCCCATAAAACATTCCCATTTGCCCTCAAACCAAGGAACTCAATCCAAGCTATGACACCTGCTGGGTATGTAAACTTGGGAGATTTCATCCTATATTCGATGCATACAACTCAATCCCTCAAGGCACGATCAATGGGACAAGGTAAGGAAGCGGTATGTAAATTCTCCATCATCCATAATTGTTGCAAAAAGGTTACTTCCCTCAAAATACCTGACACCTCCCTTAACCTCACTCAAGGCTCGATACAACTCTGCTAAGATCATCGGCACAACGGTAACGATTTTGCATTGCTCCTCATGAAATAGTGACATTACCTCTGATTGTAGACAGATGCTAATGTGCCTCTCATCTAATGGAAAAACCAATAATCCCAACAAAGCAAGGCTGAAAGCTTCGATGCCGCGTCTTTGCCACTTGGCCTTGGTTGTGCAAAAGTCATCCCAAAAGACGTCAAAACTATCATGTGGTCCAGATTTAGCAAACAAATAATCCAAGCATATTCAGGAATGCTCGAGGCATCTTAAATGCATGTTGTCTTTCAGGCCTAGGTCACTGAGGAATCTTGTCCTAGAGTGGTCTCGCGGAAGTATCATGTCCCTGCCTATATAGATTAAACGAGTAAGACCAGCCATCTCTGCCAAGGTAGGAGTCATCTCACATTCTCCAAATCTGAAAACCAAATTTTGCGGGTGCCAATAGGTCAGCATCGCCTCCACTAAGTCTGGGCGAGGTGTGATATCAAGCAGGGAAGTGAGGGTGCCCAATTTCTGCATTAGCTCATGCTGCTCTAACAGCGAAAACATTATCCACCACTTGATCAACTTCCTAGGAATCTTTACTACCATCAGCACTTTGGATCGAATCAGCGGGTCCATACTTGAATGAAGAGAACATGGGTAGCGACTTGGGATACTACATGACACCACAACATTTCCTAGTGGACGGATGCAAGACACGATTTGGCTATCTTTACAAAATGGCCTAAGTGGCCAAGGGTGGCTATTAGTGCATACTCGACTAGGTTGGTTCCTTAATGCATGAAAAATACTCCATTTAAAGCTTACACGGCTTCAAACTCCCAACAATCATGGCCTTAAAAGTTACTTTGCGAAAATAACCCATTTTGTAAAAATGGCCGATACGGACAAATGTGGCTAGGGACGCAAACAGGAGAAGGATGGACCTTAAAGTGATATGACACCGAGTTGCGGACTCCCAACAATCTTGAACCACTTTTGCAAAAATCACCCCATTTTGCAAGAATGACTGATGTGGTCAAAAGTGACTAGACATGCAAATTTAACAGGAATGGACCTTAGACTTGAAAGGACACTTTGTTGTAGACTCATGGCTCTAAGACATAAGATAACAAAACTATTTTGAGAAAATAGCCCTATTTTGCAAAAAAGCCAATGTGGCCAAATATGGCTATACATGAAAGATTTGGCTACGACCCCGAAAGCCAAGAACCTAAGACTTACTAAGAAGATCGAACCCTATGTGGGATGCCTACGTATTCCGCCCCGAAAGATGAGAATCAGGTATGCGTAGTTCGGAAAGATTGGATATGGGAGAAAGCTTTTAAAAAAAATGCAACTAATTTGGAAAAACTATATTTTTTTGTCTTTTTTGAAAGATGATGGAGAATGTAAAATCTTTTGTATTTTCTTTTTCTCTCTTTTATATTTATTTTTTGGAAAATAATGGGAAAGCGCAAAATATTTTTGAAATTTTTTTTTCATTTTTAGAAAACTATGAAAGAAAAATGCGAATGGGCCCTACTTGATTCATTTTATACTTCACCATCAAATATCATTGGTCCGCCAAATGACCCCTTACCCTCAAAGAATATAACATGTAGCACATAGGGATGATTAAATGTCATTTTGGGTCACAAGCCCATTTTTGACATAATTTGGATAGGCATTCTACGACGGGACACGGTGCCTGGGACCGAGACCTGCTCGGTTTAAGTGACATGATGCAAATAAGAATGACCTAAAGGCTGACCTAAGTTTGAGGTTCACTAACAAAGCAATTCGGGGGAACGTATGGTCGATGGTGGCTGCTCAAGCTTTCCACCCACTCCATACATCATGGCCCCCTCTCCTAAAATAAGGGTGACTCAACAAATAGTTCGTGTACGCGACGCGTACTCCGAGACTTGTTGCAGAAAGAATTGACTGGGTAATGCATATGATGACAATTATAAAGCAGTAAACACATAAAGCAAAAATTGTAAACACATAAACAACTAGCAAATTATAACAAAATATAAAAACATAATAAAAATCAAGTAAAACTAATGAAAAAGCATAAAAACCTCAACCAAATATTCTAAAAGCCAACAAGGTCATAATATTAGCTCAAACTTGCAACTCCCCAGCAGAGTCGCCAGAGCTGTCACACCCCCTTTTTTCACTTCACTGACCCTTTTAAAATATTTAAAAAATTTGTAAAGCTCAAAAGGGTTTTTAATTAAAAAGTGACAAAATTATTTTCAAAAGAAAAATAACTCAGAATCCGCCACCTGACATTTGTTTCAGTGTGCCAAGTAACCGTTTGTTTTTAAATGATTTTCCTTTTAAAACACTTTGGACTCCAAGCTAGGTTTGCACCAGAGATTCGGGTAAGGGGGCTCATTTGGCTCGGAGAGAAGGTGTTAAGCACTCCTTAAGTAGAGGACAAAATACAGAAAGGCAAAATAAACACACGAAGCTTGAGGCCGTTCCCACCTAATAAAACAAAAATAAAAATAAAAACAAAAATACCACGAGTTCTACTATCAGCCTCCAAATACAAATACTTCGGGACATACCCCAGAATAAAATATATACAAATCCTTTGGGGCATTCCCCATATAAATTTAACTAAGGGGTACCTCTCGCCTTATAAAGAAGCTAAAACACAAACATCCTAAAGGTTTGCCTACCCAAATGTGGTCCGCCTAAGCATATTTCTAGCAGATAAAATATAGCAAATAAAAGAGAATTAAGTAAAAGGAAGATTCGATTCACGCTCAAAAATTCATCAATAAAGACATATGCACAATGTGATCTATGGCATTCAAAACAGACAAAACACAAAAGAAAGAAAGGTGCAAATAAAAGGCATACTTAAACGTAAATCACAACATCTAAATGCAAACAAGGAATTGGCAATGCCCAACTGAATATTTCCCATAGCTACAAAACAAGTTATTGATGAAGCATATAGCTACAGCATATATGAGAAACAAGAAGACACAAAAATCACCTTTTAGCTATTAAGGAAACAACGAAAAGATTGCATATTCAGAGTGATATGAGTCTCATCAGAAATTCAGTGACATCTTGCCCTGAATTGAAATTTAAGGGAAGAACCAGAAGCAACTTCATAGGCACAGATGCACCAAAACTCACCCGAGACATGCATAGATGCACTAAAACAGCAACTATAATGACATGTTCTTACATAAAGTTCATGAGCTAACCATGATAGCTATTAGGACTTATGCGAATCTGTTACTTAACTATGACTAATCAATATCTTACATCAATTCAACATCTGAACATAATCACCATGCCGACAACAAGAGGTCGATTTAACTAACTGTAACACGATGAAACCTGTTTTAAGACACTAAACGACCGAGCGGACTCGACATCACAAAATGGGCATTGTTTCACGAGGCATCAACTCAAACATGATCATAATGGAAGCCACTAATCAACAGAATACTTTAACATGTTTAAAATTACTTGCAAAGAAAACAGAATAGCAGATGAATCTGAGCCTTGCATAAAATCATAAGAAATAATTGTCAAGAATGCAAAGTCGGCATCTGTACATCAAGATTTCGACTTATAAAACACACTTTCATTGTCGTCACACTTCTCATCACTAACAAGGTTCATCAAGTTATACACATCCCAGTATCTCTAATAGCAGAAGATCAACTAAGTGTCGAGTGTCAGTTTAATAAAAGTAAGAGAACATGACAATGAACATAACTTCGAACTACCAAACTCAAACTGGTGGAACCTTTAGTTTATCTTTTGAAATCCTTAAATATGAAAGCCACAACCAATTCAAACCATATCAAGGAGGCACAAATAGATCTTTATTGACAAGTGAATTAGGAAAGTCAGTCAGAATTCAAGCAAGAAAATTAAGGGAATACACTGCATATTCATGTGAAACTCGACGCAATTCGATACTAATTCACTGATCACGAAAGTAAACCATATTGCAATCCAAGATGTCCAAACAGAACAGACTTGAAACCATAGACATTTAAGCACGCAAATGAAACAAAACACAAGTAACGGAGGAAGATCAAATCCAACTAAAATCAATCGCGACAGGAACCTATGACTAATTCAGAGCAGTAATTAACAAAAATTTTAATGATTACCAGGATATGTACTTCTTGGATTTGGATGAGGGTGCAAGGGCTCCAATGACTTCACATTTCCACACAACTTGCGAAACCTAGGACCCTAATCAAAGTTTCCAATATGAAAATACAAATACAAGCACAGGGTAATCATATCAACCTAAAAATATGTACCACTGTATTGTCAAAACAAGTAGATACTCTTAAACAACAAACACTACATTCCGGTTAGTAACAGAGAAAAAGGATGAAAGTTTCCAATGTTTTTGTTTTTTATATATTTTCTCTGAGCACTTTTTATTTTGGATGATGGTGATACACAGCTCAAAAATGGAAAACAAATCAAATTAAAGAAATACTAAGTCTGATGGTTGCAACTGTCGATGTACTCCGACCTGACTTCGGAAATCATTAAACTGAAAAATGAGTTAACAAAAAATATTTTGGGTGAAATAATTGGTCAAATCAAACACACATTGTCACACGAAATAAGAGCATGGTTGAAGTGAGGCAGTAACTGCCAATTACCAAGCGAATATGGCCCGTCTAACGAACATCAGTCAAATGCCACATGGAAAAAGAGAAACTCCAGAATGTTATCCAATCATCAGTACTACTAAAGTACAAACAAGCCAAAGAAACAAGTTGAGAAAATAATCCATGAGTCACTCTACTAGCAACTGCAGAGTACCCTGAGATGTAATTTAATGACAGAAAATCACGTGTTCTTCAAACTGCAGCATTCATCAACACAAGGAGAGTTCAGTGTCTAGGGGACACATCACGGTCAGGATTCCTGGAATAATGAACAGCATCAGGACTGGACATCAAGATTTCGACTTATAAAACACACTTACATTGTCGTCACACTTCTCATCACTAACAAGGTTCATCAAGTTCTACACATCCCAGTATCTCTAATAGCAGAAGATCAACTATGTCTCAAGTGTCAGTTTAAACATAAAAGTAAGTGAATTGTCAACATGACAATGAACATAACTTCGAACTATCAAACTCAAACTGGTGGAACCTTTAGTTTATCTTTTGAAATCCTTAAATATGAAAGCCACAACCAATTCAAACCATATCAAAGAGGCACAAATAGGTCTTTATTGACAAGCGAATTAGGAAAATCAGTCAGAATTCAAGCAAGAAAATTAAGAGAATACACTGCATATTCATGTGAAACTCAGACTCAATTCAATACTAATTCACTGATCAAGAAAGTAAACCATATTGCAATCAAAGATGTCAAAACAGAACAGACTTGAAACCATAGACATTTAAGCACGAAAATGAAACAAAACACAAGTAACGGAGGAAGATCAAATCTAACTAAAATCAATAGCGACAGGGGAGACAGAAATGAACCTGTCGAAGCTTAATCTTTCGATAGAATAGAAGATTTAGCGGATACAAAAAGCTATTACTCCAAATTCCAAACAAGAAAGTGAAGGGACTGCCAACTGTAACTCGGACGGCACCGGAAATCGAACGCGAACTCGAGTTCACCTCAGACGCGAACAAATCTTCAGAACCTAACAATGCTTCAATCGAATTCCATGACGGAGAATGGAAACAGATACAGAAAATAATTTTTGTTTGTTTTTGTATTTCGAAAAAACGAAATCCTGAAGCGAAAACCGAAGAAAGATAAAGAAAATCACAAACTTAAGAACCAACCCTAATTTTTCTCCCCTCCCTCCCAAGACTGTCCCGACCCTAAATATATATAGTTCACTCTCGAATCTTCTTCTTCTCCAAGAAAACGCGTGGGAACCCCCCAAAACAAAAATCCGAAAATTCCTTATATAAACAAAAAATCAAAAAATGGAGGTCTTGGATCAAGACCTTGATCCAACGGCTCCCATTTTCCAATCTTTTATCCTAAGGCTTCGAATTTGCTTCAAAAAACGAAAAAGAAAGGAAAAACGCGTGAATCTAATTGATATGATGAGGTTTGTACGATTTGAGTGACGTGGAAGAAGGAGAGAAGAGAAGATGGGACCATGAGCACGTAATTCCGGTGAGGTCTTGGTGGTTTGGGCTCGGCAGAGAGTGGGGCGCCGCTTTGGGTTAGTCTCTTTAGGGTTAGGGTTTGGGAAGATATGAATTTTATATGGTAAGGGGATTTAATGTTGGCCATTGGATTTAATGAAGTGAGTGGTTGAGATTTAATTGAAAGTGGGGTGGGTCAAGGGTGGATCCGGCGGGTCTGGGTCAAGGCCAAGGGAATTGGTTATTGGATTTAATAGGATTGAGTTAAAGAAGGGAGTGGGCCGCCCAATTTTGGGCTTCTATTTGTCAAAATTTGGCCAAAAGAAAGCTGAAAATCCAATTTAAATACCTACAAAAATATAAAAACTCTTAATTGATTTTGATTAACAATTAATATAGTATGTTAAGATAAATTAACTAACGTGCGCCTTCCATGGCTCTCCAGAAGAAGAAACAAATTCCGGTGTCGGTAGTGGATACCACTCTTTCCTCAACCATAGAAGAACCATTGAGAGTCGTTACACCAGAAACGGGAGTCCCACAAAGCTTAGCCCCAATTCAAATAGGGCAATGGATGATGGTTATGGGAAGCGCTCCAAAAATACTGCAAGCAATGAACCGAGCTCAGTCAGAGGTACCAGATAAGCAAGCGGTGGAGGAAGTGCACCAACACCCTGAAGCACACAATGCGGCAAGGAAATTAATATTCTCGGCAAGTTCGAGTGCAGTCAAACCAATAATGGCAGACGTAGTGAAAGGTAACCGAACTCAACAATTAGGGCAAGAGCTAAATTACTTCCCTCCTACATTGAAAGATGGGAATAAAATAGTCAAACTAAGTGCAAGTGCTATAGATAAGCAAAATCAGAAGTGGAGGTCAGCCCTAATTGGCTATGTAATAGGGGGTAATCCTACTTTCAAAGAGATGTTGTGATTTGTCTATGGGGTATGGAATACTGTCACAACTCCACATGTATATCTACATGATGAAGGGCATTTCATATTCAAATTTGATGATGAAGAGGACAAATTGAAGATAATGCAGAATGGAACTTATACCTATAACAACAGGCCTATAATTCTGAAACAATGGGAGCCAAACTTCAAACTAGCTGAAGAACCCCTAAATGCAGTGCCAATATGGGTAGTGTTTCCTAATTTACCTATCCAATATTGGGACACAGAAAATTTGGGGCGTATCTCTAGTTGCTTGGGTAAACCAATATGTACGGATAAGCTAACAACAAATGAAGAAAGGATTTCGTATGCAAGGGTACTTATTGAAATGGATGTGGCTCAACCTCTCCCAGATTCAGTCATATTAGAGGAGCCTGATGGTAGTCATTATGAACAACTGATTGAGTACTAGTGGAAACCAGACTACTGTCAGAAGTGCTTACAAATTGGAAGGCACAGAGCAGACTGCAGGGAACAAAATAAAGTAAGAGAAGGAAGTAAGGATCAGAAACTACCAATGAGGCAAAGAAAGAAGATTAAGCAATAATGGAAGGCTAAACCTAATACAGGTTTAACTACTGAAGTTGTGAAAGTAGATGCTGGCAAACCAAATGAAGAGATTGAGAAGGAGAATCAAGAAATAAATACAACTGAGGAGATACCAAAAATACAAGGAGATAGAGGTAAGCAGAAAATGGTTGAAGTAAAAAGTAGCAAGTCCAGATCCGTGATAGTATCTGGAGATGTTGAGCAGTTCCTTCAAAAGAACAAATTCAGTGCATTGAGGATAGAACCTGAAAAAGCTAATGCCAATATGGCAAAAGGGGATACAAGGAACAAAGACCAACCATGATTATATGCTCTTGGAATATAAGAGGGCTGAATAAGCCCTATAAGCAAAAGGAATTGAAATCCTTTTTGCTTAAAAATAAAGTAGCACTGTTGGGATGTCTAGAAACTAAAGTAAAGCAGAAAAGAGCAGAAAAAATATAAAGAAAGTTTGGAGTAGAATGGCAAATTCATGCTGATTACTTAGTCAGTAACAGAGGAAGAGTGTGGATTTGTTGGAAACCCAACAAGGTCTCAGTGAATATCGTAGTTTCTCATATGCAACTGGTTCATTGTAAGGTAGAGGACAAGGAGTCACAATTCTCTTGTGAGATAACATTTGTATATGGGATGAATACTCAACAGGAAAGACAAGAACTGTGGAGAATGTTAAAGCAAATTAACAGTTCTATCACAGAACCTTGGATGGTAATTGGAGACTTTAATGCAATCCTTTCTGTGGATGACAGGGTCAATGGGCTGCCAGTAAAACAATCAGAAATGGAAGATTTTCAAAACTGCATCCAAGAAATTGGATTGGGCCAGCTAAATAGAAAAGGGTGCACTTATTCATAGTGTAATAAAAGAGATGCTAATGAAAGAATCTACAATCTGATTGATTGGGCTTTTGGGAATGACTTATGGTTTATAAAGTATGGAAATCTGGAAGCATACTATCATATCCCGGAATGTTCTGATCACTCTCCAATTATAATCAGAACAGAAGTGACTAAGCAAAAACTGCCAAGACCATTCGGACTAGTGAATGTGCTATTATCCCAAGAGGGGTTCAAAGAAGCAGTTCACAAAGTATGGGAGCAGCAGGTGCATGAACACACCATGTACTCAATCTGGTACTAGATGGAAACTAGTAGTTAACCATTTGGTAGGACACTCACAATCAGCTTTTATAGAGGGTAGAAATATCCTGGATAATGTGATTGTGGCTCGTGAATTGGTGAAAGGATACAAACAAAGAGGAGTGTCACCTAGATGTCTAGTGAAGATTGACATTAGGAAGGCTTATAACACAGTGAACTGGGGGTTTCTCAGAATGTTATTGTTAGAATTTAGGATGCATGTGAAGTTTGTTAATTTGATTATGGAATGTGTAAGTACAGTGAGCTACTCTTTGCTTTTCAATGGAGGACTTACTCCCAGATTCCAAGCCAAGAGAGGTTTAAGATAGGGGGATCTAATGTCTCCATACTTGTTTGTGTTAGTGATGGAGTATTTGAACAGATCACTTAAGCAGTTGAGACACAATCCGGATTTTAACTACCATCCAAGATGCAACAAGAAGGAGATAGTTCATATATGCTTTGTAGATGACCTAATCATGTGTTGTAGAGCTGATGTAGTTTCAGTGCAGTTGATGATGAAACAATTTAATCATTTATCAGAAGTATATGGATTAAAGGCAAATCTAGAGAAAAGCTCTCTATATGTGGCAGGAGTCAACTCAATGTTGAAAAACCAAATACTAGAGGAGATACAGTTTTCAGAGGGAGAGATACCATTCAGATATTTGGGAGTGCCTCTATCATCAAAGAAGATCACAGTTCAACAGTGTCTACCACTAGTTGAGAGAATGACTGCAAGAATCAGATGTTGGTCTATAAAGTATTTAGCATATAGTGGAAGGGTCCAACTCATAAAGAGTGTTCTATTTGAGATGCAAACCTATTGGGCCCAGGTATTCTTAATCCCAAAGAAGGTTATTCAGCTTATGACAAGAATATGCAGAATCTTCTTAGGGACAGACAGTCATGAGAGTTCAAGGAGAGCACTGGTTGCATGTGAGACATTGTGTAAGCCATATTCAGCAGGGGGTCTAAACTTTATAAAGTTTCATACATGGAACAAAGTAGCACTCAACAAATTGTTATGGGCTGTAGCAATGAAGAAGGATTCCCTTTGGATAAAATGGATCCATACATTCTATATCAAAGGGAAAGACTTACAACAAATGACTACTCCGGCTAGAGCTTGCTGGATAGTAAGAAAAATATTGGATGCAAAGAAATGGTACGTGAACAAGGATTTAAATGAGGCATTACAAGACAGCTGCACCAATGGAAAATTCAGAATCAAAAAGCATACCAAGCCTTTCTACCACAATATCAAAAGATGAAATGGAGAGGACTTGTATTGGGATCAAAGACTATTCCAAAACATAAGCATATCTTATGGCTGGCAATAATGGGAAGGTTGGCTACTGTGAATCGACTATAAAAATGGGGGGTCAAAGTCCAAACAAACTGTGTTTTGTGTAATATAGGTGCTGAGGAGACTTTGCAACATCTGTTCTACCAATGCAACTACTCTGCCTACATCTGGAATTCACTACTACAATGGCCAGGAGAAAAAAGAAAAGTCAATAACTGGGAAGAAGAAACAGAATGGATTATCATGAAAATAAGGAATTGCAGACCACGGGCACAGATACTATAGTTCTTATATGCTGCTACTGTTTACCAGCTATGGAATGAAAGGAACATCAGAAGGTTTCAAGACAAAAAGAGAGAGGGTCGACAGATCCTTAAAGAGATTGTCATACAAATGCGTATTAGAGGACAGTAATTCAGCAAATGGAGGAAAGTCCTAGAGTCTTTGAACAGTTATTCTAAGTAGAGGTAGAGAGATATAGAAAGAGTTTTTTTTGTATACCTTTACATAGACAGGAAGATTATGGAGACTAGTTATAGAGTCCAAATGTAATTAGTGGATGTAAATAGATATACTTGGTTGAAATAAAATTTATAATTTTGACCCAAAAAAAATTAAAAATAGAAGCTAAAAATGAAAGTTCAAACTACTTTTTAGTATTTTCAAGAATTATATTAGAATAAAAATAGGTTGAGTATAATATGTCTTTCTAAAAATACCTAATACTGAATTAAATAGAAAAATAAAACTATTTTTTTTGTATTTTTAAATTTTTGTGCCTAAAAATAGAATTAAATTTAATAATAGAGTGAAATCCTATAGAAATAAATTTAAATAAATATGCTAAAAATATCAGAACTATTAAAAGTAATTCTAATGTGCGGGTAAAAAATTACATGTCTACAAGGTTACTTATCATTAGGACATGACATTAGCTTGGAGTCACAATGTAATTTGTAAGAATTTTTTATTTACTTACTATATTTCAAAATACATGAAAATAGAAATAAGTAAGGATAGATTAATCTTCGTATGTGCATTGTGTATGTACCCATCAATACTATTCAATGTAGAAAAGTCACGTAAATTTTACATTAAATGATATGTTTGATTTACGAGATGAAAAGTAAATAAAATTTTTTGTAAAGGTTAAATGTTGATTCTATTTAAATTATTAAAGATAGAAAAAACCGTGAAGATCAAACAACAAATAAAATAAAATAATTTAAGACTAATTTTAATTAAAATTGACATAAAATGCAACTACAACTTTAATGAAGGAACTGTATTTTGTTTAAAGTAAAAAAAAGATCCTTCAATTTCTAATATGAATAAAGAATATATATATATCTATATATATATATATATATATATATATATATTATTCGTCTTTAAAACGTTGAGTCAAAGTGGACTTTTGAGTTTATAATCTTTCGATTTCTTTAACTCCAAATTTTTCGAAGCCTTTCCATACGAATTTAGCCATTCTCTCTTTATTCTTCCAAAGAAGGTTAAACATAATATTTTTATTTATGAATCTTACCTTTTCAATAAGGAAAGATTTAGTAGCCAAAATTTAGTAATTTTAAAGTCCTAAATATTAGTGTGTAGTGTTATGTTCTAACTCCAATAGGATTATAAAGCTAATATCTAGAATTCCGGTTATATGATTTTATTATGAGTTATTATACTTAATATTATAAGGTTATTTTTGTAAACCGATATTATATTCATGCTTTTATAATAACTAATATCTATAAACGTGCGTTGCACGTTAATAATAGTACATGATGATTTAAATGTTTATTTATACGAAGGAACAATTAAATTTAATTAATGAGAGAAATTTTATATAAAATACTATGACAATCATCTAAATGCCGAAAAAGATTGCTACAATAGCATAATACGTGAACTCAAAATGAAAGAACATCATCTGGACGTACATAAATGATCAATTTTAGTCATGTTAGGTAGATAATTATGTATTGTAAAGGTATCTAATGTGATGGTATCTTGCCAAACACTTCTTTATAAACGGTATTTTTTATATATTTCCTTCTATTGCCTTAGTTACTCTACCATAACCAGAACTCTTGTTGTCAATATTGATATCTCTCTTGAAAGTGCAATATATAGTTATTCGTGCAACAAAACATATTCTGATATATATAGTCCAATATTTAGGATATTTGTCCCTGTGCTTTAATTATTATAACTACAAAACATAAACATACTGAAAATTATTCTCACACAAATTTAAAAGGATATTCCTTAGTTTCGGAAGGCAGAATTTGAATTCGGGGATAAACACATACTTAGAAGCACATTGACCAGTATCGTAAGTTTTGCGTGTATGACGTTATTGTCAAAACTTCTATATACCATACGTGTACTATTACATAAACTATTCAGCTGATCTAAGTTTTCAGTAACATGACATCATATTTTTCGTCAAAATCAACCTGTATGCAATAGAAGATCAATTTTAACGTAGTCTATTATATATATGGTGACACTAACATACGTAAGAAATAACGAACTTACCAACAAATGTAT
>MU742556.1:72466-98284 GCA_026770625.1 Nicotiana glauca
TTAAACAAAAGGTAGAATGTCCATATAAGTGATTCTGCCACTTATTTCGTTGCTACAATTCTTGTTATAAGTTGTCTTGGTATCGTGTAGTATAATGTCCTAAAACTAATAGGATTATAATATTAATATCTAGAATTCCAGTTATATCCTTTTATTATGAGTTATTATGCTTAATATTATAAAGTTATTTTTGTAAACTGACTTTGTATTCATGCTTTTATAATAATATAGATATAGATATAGATAGATAGATATAGATTATTACAAAAAAAAAAAATATATATTCAATACGTTCCCGTTCGTAGTATTGAATTGAATGTCTTTTGTTATGATCATTATTATTGATTTGATTTTGGTTTGGACTTTTGTTAGATTTATTGGAACATTCAAAAGTTCTAAGTCCAACCTTGAAACAATAACTTAAAAGAGAAAATTATGAAATTTTTTAAGAAATATTTATAAATTATCACAATAAGTATATTTATATATTAAATATATCTAAAATTTCTATATATGCACTATCGGGTTGGTTTGATTTCGGTTTGACTTTCTATAGTTAAAACCAAACCAAATCAGTTACGATCGGTTTTTTTTTCCAACACCAAATCAAATCAAACCAAACCAAATCATAGTCGGATTTTTTTCTCGATTTGACTTGAATTAGAGAATTGGTGAGTTTACTTTGTACACTCCTATATACAGGTATGGAAGAGGGGGTCAAAGGCATTCATTAGGTTGAGACAAAGTGTCATGTTCATTAGTGTGAATTGGCCAACATATTGTCTATGGCGAAGGGCAAGAGCTCTTGTTGAAGGAAGCACGAGGGAGAAATCTATTAAACGCTCTAGAATAGATAGATTATTTTGTGCAGGTTTTTTCTGTTCCTCTGCATGTGATTGTATGGTCTTCTTCACGTGAAACCACATGACTCTCCATACCACTCAATCAAATTAAATTTTGTCATATCCTGCCTGTTGTACTAAGTTTGCAATATTGAAGTGAAAAATAAGTTCTAAGAAACTTTAAGAGCCCTATTTCCAAATTGTGTTAGTTAAAATTACTCTTTGTCATCTTAGTGTAAATGGCAGTATCTTTAAACTCTCGCAAGGAAATAGATATCTGAAAATATAACTCCCTATATTTGTTCTCAAAAATTACAATTTCATGCAGTATTATTTGTCAAAGTTCTTCGTAGGGGTATTCAAACCGAACCGGAAAACCGCACCAAACCGGAAAACCAAACCAAACCGATTAAAAAACCCGACTAGGTTTGGTTTGATTTGGTTTGGTATTGAGTAAAAAAATCCGAACCAAACCGACATATAAATATATAAATTTTATTTATATTTTTAAGAGTTTATAGTGGTTTTTCTTTAGAAAATATAAAAGTATTTGGGATCCTCTCATGTATTAACTCTGAAAGCGTAAATTAACGAAAAAATATTGTTAGACGACTAAAAAAATAGCTATTATGTGTTACTAAAAAAATTCTCCCATTAGAATATTTTAATAGATCATATGTTTCTTAATTGTTTCCATAATTACTAAACATATATTCACTTATCAAAACTTTATCTATAATTTTAACAAAGTAAAATTGAAATAATATTCATGTAACAAAAAAACCCGAAAAACCGAAAAACTCGACAAAACCGAATCAATCCAAACCGATATAGTTGGTTTGGTTTGGTTTTGATAAAAGCCGAACCAACCCGGTCCATGTACACCCCTAGTTCTTTCGAACATTTTTTTTACTACTTTTTTTTTTTCAGTATAATTATCTGGTAAAACTCCTAATTAGTCGTTCTCTTTATATAAGAATATTGCTTTACGTCAAATCAAACACTTCAAGACAACTGACAACATATTGTTATTTCAAAAATCAGTGTCTGTTGTTCCCAGAAGTAAGTCGTTACTTGTTTGAAAAAGTGATAATATCATGCTTCAAGCATTTTTCTGTTTTTCTATACTCATTCTTTCTTAAACAAATTTATAACTTTGACTAGCTTCTTCTAAAATCCTAATTGCAATATTTAATAACTTCAAGAAAATATTAATATTATTTTTTTGGTTGAATTGAGTAGCTTCATTTATAATAGCTACTAGTAAAGACGATTTTTTTGTAGAAATATACTCTATAGGTTTAGCTTTCTCTGTCTTTCTGTCATGAACAATGACCCCTTAATTTTTATTGTTTGGTACGGTTTGTCAGACTAAAGTGATTATTGTCGATATCAGATGGTAGAAAATCCATATATTAAACAATAAACAATTCCACTAATCAAAGGAATTATTGTCTAGGATGTTTGAACATGTCTCCAAGCAAAGCCATTTGTTAGGAGCATGCTTGTTGACTAATACTTTGCTTTAGGCTTTAATGTCTTCGCTAAGTTGTGAACTTTCCAATAATACCAAAAAGATTAATGCTGGGAAATTTCGTTCTTTTGTCTTTTTACCTTTTCTCCTGCTTTTAGCTCCTTTTCTAGGAAATAGAATATTATACTTAGTCCGCTAGAAAAATACTGATAAATTGGTAAGAAAAATATCATTTGTTAATTTATGAATCTTTGAGATGGTCCAAAATCTCATAGTTGCTCGATGAATCAGTGTGTATAGAACCGTATCAGCTATTGAATAAATATAATTATTTCATTATTAGTAAATAATGCAGACGCAGATCATATAATATAAGTGCTCCATAGTTCGCATTTTATTTTCTTGGCCCATTGGGCACATGCATATAGTCAACACAAAGATTGAAATAGTCCAAAAATCCTACTTGAGTTATTTAATTTATTTCAACATTTTTATTCCGTTGCCACCAACCTCATCATAGTCAGAAATATCCGGACCCAGATAGAGCATTAATGGAAAAATCAAACTTATGTCAAATATAATAGATCCCATTTTATAACTTTCTTTAATTAGTGTGTATATATATATATATATAGAGAGAGAGAGAGAGAGAGAGACTACTTTGACGTAAACCTCAAATGTTTGCAGCAGATCAGGTTTGCTTTCTTTGTTTTTTTAATTGCTTCTGGGATCACGATTCCTTCGAAGAATATTTCCTAATCTCGAATTGTCTGATTATATTCGAGGAAATTTATAGATTTCATGCTTATAGATCATTATTGACATAAATGCAACCACCAATTGAAACAGTTTGAGAAAAGATGTTGCTAGAGTTTCAAGGATAAAAATATGAAAGAAAAGAGAAATCTTCAACGTACACTCTAGCGCTTCTATATAAATGCGGGACAGTCAATTTTATGACTCATCACAAATGTTTTTAAGGTTCTTTTCTCAGGAAATTGGTATAATAAAAAAAAGAAGCAAATCTTTGCACTATCATTTTATTCTATTCATCAAATTATAACTACTTATATAAGACCTGTTCCTCGTAAAAATAATACTGATGATTATATCTCTTTCTTTCAACAATTTAAACTTTTGCGCACATTCTCATATCATAGATACTACGTTCAAATTAAGGTAACATCACATAACTTCACTCAGAGCTTGTTTGGAAAGTCATTTTGGAAATGGATTTGGGCGTAATTGGGTGTAATTACATAGTTTGGCATGTTAGTTTGGTCAAGTAATTATTTTGTCAGTATGAAATTGGGTGTAATTACAAAGTTGCTTTTTAATTTCTTTCCTTTTTGTTTTTATTTTAATTTATTCTCTTTATAATTTTTTATTTCTACTTTTTTATTTTTTTATTTCTTTAAAATTTTAAAATATATTTTTTCTTTGTACATTATTTATCTTTTATTTTTCTATATTTACTTCTCGTGATTCCATGTAATTGCTTATGATATTTTATTTTTTATTTATTTTATTTTAATATTTTTTTAAACTACACCTTCTAATATTAGAAATAATGAGGCATTATTAAACTTGGCATATAATGAGTGATGCAGTCAAAGTACAATTTCGTTGTTGAATGTGGTTATAAACTTATCATGTTTTCTGTTATTAAGTTGTACTGGAACTTAGTATTATTATGTTGGAATTTGACATATGTTAAAATATTTTATTTTATTTTTTGAATTTTGAAATTGTGTTATATTCATGGTTTAAATTTACTTGTTTTAATAGTATTGGCTCACATTGCATGTTGTTCATTTTTTTAGTTAGAATTGATAGTTCAGTTTTGTCAAACATTTGAGTAATTTTATGACATTATATTTGTAAATATTAATTTATTTTATCAAACATGAATTCCATGATGTTCTTACAAAATGTATATTTCGAAACTTAGTATCAACAGATGAAGAAGTTTTTTAAGGCTATTGGATAATGGCCCACCATTGATGAAGGATTTGAGAAACCCCTAGAAGGCACAACATTGACGGGTGATGCAGCTATACAATTGTAAAATAAGAGATATTTAGATTATAAGGCACACTACTATCTCGCCATTGAGGTCGAATTGCATGTAACTAAAAAAATATTTGCAAGCAAAGTCATCAAGAAAGATTGGACAATCTTGGTGAAGTCATATAAAAAAGTTGTTGACATAAAGAAGGAGAAACTGCATGAGTTTAGGAGTCAATTTGAGTTGGCTCGTATGAGATCAACAGTGTCTATCAAAGATTTTTTTTTTTTACAAGAATTGAAGAAATAGTCAATGGTGTAAGGACCAACAGAGACATGTTGTAAGAAGTTAAAATTGTTGAAAAAATATTGCAGTCTTTAAGTTTAAAGTTTAAGAACAAGAAAGTTATTCTTGAGGCTACCAAAGATCTTAGCAGAAAGTTATTCTTGAGGCTACCAAAGATCTTAGCATTCTCGGGCTTGATAATTTAGAAGGTGAATTGTGACATACGAGAGATCATTGAATCAACAGAAAGATGAGACATTGGAAGAGGCATCACAAGAAAAGCATGATCAACCAAAAGAAAAAGAACACACATCAAAGAAAATGAAATTAAATCAAGATGGCCAAAATTCAGAAACAAGGGAGAAAAGAAGAGAATGTACATGTAATTTTTATTGTGATAGAAATTCTATTGAATGCGAAGAGAAGTCAAATAATATTCAAATTGATCTGCCAAAAATTTTTTCGGTTGTTAAAAAGGAAGATTTGATTGCAAGTGACGTTCATCCAAGAGAGCTTGGTGTTTCACTAGAAAAATTATTTAATAGTATTGAAGATGAACCTAGTAATGAAAGAAAGACGAGAATTCATCAAGAGAAAGTTTCTATCGATCTACCCAAGATTGAGACAGAAATAATTTGGGATTTAGAACCACAACAACTTATGATTATAGATATTGAAGATGCAATCAATTTTGTGCCATTGCTGAAGACTGCATGTTCAAGGAACATGAAGAAATTCTTATTGATAGTATTATTCTACAACCTATAGAATGGCCAACTGGAGTTGACTTGGTGTACAAGTCCAACTACAAGGCAACTGGAGAAGTAGATGATTTCAAGTAAAGGAAAAATATATTGATAATATTTAGAAGGGATTTACCATAGTTAAAGCCAAATCACATATGGCCAATATTGAAGAAAAATTAAAGTTAACTAAAGATGATATTCGTGACTTTTTCGATGCAACATATTTTAAGGAATCGGTGAAGAGTCTAAAGTACTTGACTTATACAAGGCACTACAAAAAAGTACGGAATTTGCAATAATATTTTTTATTGCAATATGTTAGTTGTCATTGTGAAAAATACTTTTCGCAATAAAAAATAAGTTGTTGCACATTGTTGCAGCAAACTCCGATGCGAAAAATCTATGCAACAAAAACTGATGTTGTTTCCAAAATCTAAAGTAACACAACAAATGTTATTATTGCAATAAATTATATTTTATTGTGATAATGTCATATAATTGTGGCTTATACAATTATTCAGCTACATTGTTGCGATAAATCAATATTTTTTCCAATAATATTAGTTGTAGACAAAAAAAAATAGCGAAAATACTAGTTAATCTGTTTTCAAGAATTTTAGCAACAAAAAATATTGTGGCAATAAGTTACTTTCTGTCAACAACATCAGTTGTTGCATATGAGATTCTTGAAATTTTTTTAGCAACAACTTATGAATTGTTGATACATACATAATTGCTATATGCTTTTAGATTTTTAGCGAATGTATATAAATTATTAAATATTATATAAATACAAAAGGTCAATACATAAAGTTGTTGCACTAGATATTTACACCCTTCTAAAAGCTAACTACTTTTAAAAGTTTTTACTTACAGAAAAATAAAAATATTATATGTTCAAGGTCTTTAAATTCTAATCTAATAGATCTCAAAAGACAAATCTTCTAACTTTTGCATATAAGAACTGGATTAAAAGCAGTGTTGATTTACGCTTCATCATCCTACAAAAAAAAGTAAATATTATTAAACTTTGATTTAATATTGAGGGAACCACAAATGCCTGTTCACATTAGACAGTATGGTAGGGATAGAAATATGCAGCTAAAAAAATGTTATAACATAAGCTCCAAGATATCAAATCATCCACTCCAAATAAACTGATAAACATTAATTAGAAAATATTCAGAAACCCCTTAACCTCATTTAACTAAAATGACTGCAGGAACAGAGGTGCAACCAACTAAGCATATACTAACATGTATATTGCTAACAATTGAAAGTTAACATAATTCAAATTACAAAAACAAAGTGCCACAGAAATCAGCTCTATCTTTAAGTATAGGCCCTCATATCTGTGTGCAAGCCAAATATATATAGCTTGCTAGAATTAAATTAGAATAAATCCTTTCTTAAAAGGTAAATAAAAGCACGAACAAAGAAGTCAAACAACACAATCTTTTTAGACTCCAAAAGTAATTTTTATTGTTCTGCTTCCTATAAGGGCCTTCAATTCCATTCCCACTACATACCCCCAAATACCATGAAAGGATAACAACTATAAGCACTATTCACATATTACTTCGGTCCAGAAGAACGAACAAATAATAATTAAATGAATTAATGAGGAAATCATAACAATTAGCATTCAAAAGATAGAGGAATAAATAGAAGGTTACTTATTCAGCTCAATGTTCCATCCAATCATATGATAGAAATATCACTTGAAAAGTTGGGTATGCTACTTCAATTCACGACATATATCTTCAACACTAGTTCTGATATGCACCACAACATTCAAATGAGGATGATTAGTTTTGAGTATACAGTTTGATATGCATCACCTTATCTTAAAGAGGGTGATTACTTTTGAGTAAATGCAATACAATAATCAGAAATAAATGACCCTTAAAGGCTAGCGAAACATATAATGATTTTAATTTTGTAAAAGGTTTCAAAAAACTAAAGAAGTCGCTCCCAATTTTCTTGATAGTCTTTCTAAAATCTACTGGAAGGCGCTCCTAACTTTATGAGTTGTGTTCAACTTGGGACTTTATCAAATAGGCTTATGAGTGCTTAACCAACATTAAAAATATATAATATTTCTTAAAGAATAAAAACTGTATAAGAGAAAAATCAATATAGCACCATTATTCAAATTGGACAAACACTTTGTACTGTTCATAGAATTTAAATTCGAACTTCTTGATCTTAACATTTTTACCTAAACATATAATGCTTCATTGTCAATACCTCTCCGAGTTTAAGAATCGTTATCTTGCCAATACATGTAATTCATTTTTTTCCTCATGGTTGTTGTTCTCCATGTTGAGTAATTACTATTAGTCACAAGATCCTATCAAATAAAGGTAGCTGTACATAAATGAAGTTATAGAGTTATAAAAATAAAAAAAATTATATAATTTATAGAAAACTGAAAATGTTTATGTTCCAATGGAAAAATCTGGAGGAGAATAAAAGAAGAAAGGCTAAAATGAATTAAAAGTTTATTAATTCATAGTACAATTTGAGGAGAATAATAATGAAACTATCAAACAACCTATTACAATATTTACCAGATTAGCATTCCTTGGTGTGCTTAAGAATATATTAGTCATTACAACAATGAAGACATAACGTAAGCATCTAAATGACAGATATTTGTGCAAAAATTTGGTTGATCTCTAAAGTAAGTTAGGACAAGTAAGGCCAACCCATATCAAGTAATGGCCTAAAAATGAATCTGTATAGTCTACGAGGCAATTAAATAAAATTAGTTAAGTAGCTGAATTGCTCAGATAAATTAATGCAAAATAAAGTTTTTACACAAATTGCACAAAACCACTACCAAAGAAATTCTAGGCAGAACAATTTAATGATTTCACAAATAAGATTATGGATGAGATAGATCCCCTTGCCTAACTTCGGGTCAAATGCACAATTCACACTACCAACACCAGTAAAATAAAAATGACAGTTTAAATGTATTTCTTTATGAATACTACTTATCATAATGTCATCCATAGTACTTTTAGGTAGCTCAGTCTAAGCAAAAGAGTTATGCTGACCGTAAGGTTCACGATGTAGCATTCATGGTCGGAGAGAGAGTATTGCTTTGGGTATCACCCATGAAAAGCGTGATGAAGTTTGGAAAGAAGGGCAAGCTAAGCCCTAAGTTCATTGGGCCTTTTGACATTCTTGATCGAGTGGGAGATGTGGCCTACCGACTTGTGTTTCCCCAGGCTTATCAGCGGTACATCCAGTATTCCATGTGTCCATACTTCAGAAGTATTCTGACGATCCATCCCACGCGTTAGATTTCAGCACTGTCTAGTTGGACAAATATTTGACCTACAAGGAGGAGCCGGTAGCTATTCTAGACTGGCAGGTTCGTTAGTTGAGATCGAAGAGTTATCCTTCAGTTCGAGTGCAATGGGGTCAGCCTATTATGGTAGCTACCTAGGAGTCCGATTCTGATATGCGGATTAGATATCCCCACCTTTTTTCCAGCTCAAGTGCTTTTCTATGTCCGTTCGAGGACGATTAGAGGTGGATAATGTGATGACCCAAAAGGTCATCTTATGTTTTAGAACTCGATTCCATATTTTGAGGCCTTCAAAAACTCATTTTATCTCTTCTCGATTTACGTGCATAGTTTGAGCATGTTTTCACAAAGCTTTTATGTGAAAAGTTGAGAAATATAATAATTTTTGCCTTTAAAAGTTGATTTAGTTGACTTCGGTCAATATTTTGAGTAAACGAATTTGAACTCATATTTTGACAGTCCCAGATGTGTCCGTATTGAAATATGGGACCTATGCGTATGCTCGGAATCGGATTTGAAGGTCCCTAGCCCGAGTAATGATTTTTTTAAAAAAATTGTAAGTCTAAAAATCTAATGATTTAAAGAATTTAATTAATATTTGATCTCATTGGTATCGGGCCCGTATTTTGATTTCGGAGCCCGGTTGAAGTTTAATATAATATTTATGTCATATCTGTGAAATTTGGTAAAAAATGGAGTTGGTTTGACGTGATTCGGGCATCTGGTTGAGAAAATAAGAATTTCAAGCGTTCTTAAGAATTTCATGTAATTTGGTGCTAAATTCGTAATTTTAGGTGTTATTTTGGTGATTTAATCGCACGAGCAAGTTCGTATGATGTTTTAAGACTTATGTGCATGTTTTGTTTGGAGCCCCGGGGGCTCGGATGAGTTTCAAATAGGCTATGAGGTGTTTTGAACTTAGAAAATTTTGCTGGTATAACTGAACTTGTTGCAGGCCTCTGATCTCGCATTTGCGAGATCAGGTATTGGAATTGCGAACCCTGCAGGTTCCGCATTTACGAGGATCTCATCGCAAATGCAAAGAGTAGCTGGACCAAGCAGACCTCGCAATTGCAAGGAATTATTCGCATTTGCGAAGTGAGGCTGGCAAGGCAGTGATCGCAAATATGATCTTTTTATCGCATTTGCGGAGAGCTAAGTTCGCAATTGCGAGCATATATTCGTAATTGCGAAAGCAGTAGAGGTGTGAAAGACCTCGCATTTGCGATGGTACCTTCATATCTGCGAAGCTCAAGTCGCAAATGCGACATCTGCAGCTGTGTATAAAGACACTTAGACGAGATTTTTTATTCATTTCCCAAATTTTCAAAACCTAAACCACAAGAGGCGATTTTTCAAAGACCATTTCTTTCCCAAATTATAGGTAAGTAATTCTTAACTCATTTCTTTCAATCTTTCTCTTTATTTTACAAGATTTTAACCTAGAATCTGAGGTTTTCAAAGTAGAATTGGGATTCAAAGACCATTTCTTTCCCAAATCATAGGTAAGTAATTCTTAACTCATTTCTTTCAATCTTTCTCTTTATTTTACAAGATTTTAACCTAGAATCTGAGGTTTTCAAAGTAGAATTGGGAATTTTTGGGTAAAATCTAGGGATATCAAAATTTGGGGATTTAGACCTCAAATTGAGGTCAGATTCAAAAACAAATTATATATCCGGGCTCAGGGGTGAATAGGTAATCGGGTTTTGGTCCGAATTTCGGGTTTGGACCAAGCGGGCTTGGGTGTTAACTTTTGTTGACTTTTTCTAAAATGGCCTAAATTGAATTCCTTGCAATCGTAGGTAGTTCTTAAGGCTTAAATTGAATTGTTTGGTTGGTAATTTGCTAGATTCTATTGGTTCGGAGGCTTGTGTGAAGGGAAAAGTGGTGATCGAGCTTTGAGTTTGGCCTAGGGAGCAAGGTAAGTGTCGTGGCTAACCTTAGCTTGAGGGATTATGTGTTATTTGCTTACTTGTTATGTGTTTGGATGTTGAGTACAACGTATAGGTGAGATGACGAGTGTCTATACGTTGTTGTCGTGTCATAGTATGTGAGTGAGTCTTATTCTTGAAAATGTTGTATTTTTTATCATATTGTTCATGTTTAGACTTGTTATTCGATGGTTTGAGCAATTTTTTATCACGTTCTATAGAATTTGGTATTGATTGAGCATTTACTCAAAGTCGATATTGGTATTGTGGAACAAAGTGTCGAAGTAAGACTTGTTGTTTTCAATTCTACCTCCTCATCATTGTTGTCTCTTATTTTGGTGAGATAGAGTGATAAAGCATGACGGGTGATACCATGCACGTTTCTATTATTTATATGGTGAGGATGAGTGATAAAGCACGAAGGATGATGCCATGCACGTTTCTATAATTTATATAGTGAGGTTGAGTGATATAGCACGAAGGGTGATGTCGTGTACGTTTCTATTATTGATTATCTGGTGAGGTTGAGAGTAAAAACACGAAAGGTGATACCATGCATTTTTCGACTGCTGTGTTTACTTGTTATTACCGGTTTCAGGTGTACTAGCTGTTTAAATTCCTTTATTGCTATGATTCTATATCTTGCAATCCCCTTAGCATGCTTCCTCTCCCGTTAATTTCTTCTTAGCTTCTATTAATTGTTATTTCTATTAGCATATTGTTTAATGGTACAAGTTTTTGTATGTGTCTTGTCCTAGCCTCATCACTACTTCGCTGTGGTTAGGCTAGGCACTCACTAGTATATGTGGTCGATTGTATTGATACTGCACTCTACAGTTTTTGTGCAGATTTTGGTACAGGACCGTGTTGACACGAGTTGAGTTGCTGCCTTCACTCATACAGGAGACCCAAGGTAGATTTGCTGACGTTCGCAGACCTTAAGAGTCCCCTTCCAGTTATTCCAGTTTATTGTTTATTTTAATTCAAAGATAGTTATACTTTCTTTCAACCAGTATTTGTAGTGACTTTTAGAAGTTCATGAATTCTGACACCTGATTCTGGATTGTTGTGTATAAGTACTTGGGTTATTATAAAATTATACACTCCTTCAATCTATTTTGGTTCGATTGTCGTTATTTACTGAATTGGTTAATGGTTAGCGTATTAAATCTTTCACTGTTGGCTTGCCTAGCATCTGAAAAGTTAGGGGCTACATAGTTCCGATGGTGGAAAATCTGGATCGTAACAAGTTGGTATCAGAGCACTAGATTGCCTAGTTCTTGCAATTCGCGAACAAGCTGGGTAGAGTCTGAGGAATAAGTATAGAGATGTCTGTGCTTATCCCCTAAAGGCTATAAAGTTTAGGAATAGTTTCACTTTTATCTATCTCTGTCGTGCGATTTTATTCTCCCAATGCTAATTGAAATCTCTACTCTTGTTCTTTCACAGATGGTGAGAATATGTACCGCTTCTTTAGCTAAGCAGCAGCTAGTGTCCCCAGTGGCAGCTCCTACGATGGGTAGAGGACGAGGCCGAGGCAGGGGCAGGGCTTAGCCTAGATCTCGAGCAGTAGAACCAGCAGCGGTGCCTCAAGTATAATTTGATGAGGAGGCTCCAATCCAGACCGTTCTAGCAGGGCCATCTCAGGTTCTAGAGGCGTTCATCGCCACCCCGGTACTTCAGGATGCTTTGGTTTGTCTAGTGGGTCTTATGTAGAGTGTTTGTCACGCTGGCATATTTCTTGTAGCACTGACCATCTCTCAGGCTAGGGGAGGAGCTTAGACTCTTGCTACTCACACTCCGGAGCAGATGGCTCCCCAGTTTCAGACTCCAGCAACTTAGCCAGTTGGGGTAGTTTTGGCGGGTGTTATAGCATAGACCGGCGATGGATCAACTATGTCTTTGAGGCTTTGTGGAGATTGGATAGGTTTACCAAGAACTCACTATAGCGGTACATCTTCAGAGGATCCCCAGGACTATCTGGTCAGTTGTCATGAGGTGTTACGTAAAATGGGGATAGTGGAGACCAATGGGGTCGACTCTCAGCTATTTCTCGAGAATTTCTTTCCTGTTACATTGAAAGAGGAATATTGCAGGCAGTTCGAGCATCTTCAGTAGGGCATCATGTATGTTACTTAGTACGAGACCTTCTCTATTGATTTATCCCGTCATGCTCTTCTTATACTTCCCAGTGAGAGGGAGAGGGTGACAAGGTTTATTAAGAGACTTGCTCAGCCTATCAGATTGTAGATGCCTAAGGAGACAGGGAGTGACATTTCTTTCCAGGATGCAGCCATTGTGGCCAGATGAGTTGAGATGGTTTTAGCTTAAGGGAGTGGTCAGGGGTCTCACAAGAGGCCTCGTCACTCTGGTGGATTTAGTGTGGCCTCATCTGGAGGCTGGGATACTTTTGGCAAAGCCCATCCTCCCAGACCGTTTGATTCAGCACTTCATGCTTCTCATGTTGCTTTAGGTGGCCATGACCCTCATATGTAGTATTCTGATCAGCTAGCCTACAGTGCACCACTAGCTCCTATCAGTGCACCTCCGCTCCAGAGTTTTCAGGGTGATTACTCAAGCATCCAGGGTCAGTTTTGGGGTCATCAGCCATAACAGCTGAGATACTGTTATACTTATGGCGATTTGAGGCATATTTTTTGGTATTGCCCTCGAGCATCGAGCAGTTCTCAGCATTAGGGTTCTCGTTCTATGATCCCGGCACGGATGTTCCACCGCCCACTCAGCCAGCTAGAGGTAGGGGTCAGATAACTAGAGGTGGGGGGAGAGGTATTAGAGGTGTAGGTCATACAGCTAGAAGTGGAGGCCAGCCAGACAGGGCCCGTCCTCGAGATACTGTTCAGAGTGGTGGGGCCCAACCCCTATGCTATGCTTTTCCAGCCAAGCCCGAGGCTGAGTCATCTGACGCGGTTATCACAAGTACGGTTTCAGTTTGCAGTTGGGATGCCTCAGTATTATTTGATCCAGGATCTTCTTATTTGTAAGTGTCATCCTATTTTGCTTCATATTTGGTTGTGCATCATGATTCTTTGAGTGCTCATGTTTATGTGTCCACACCCGTGGGAGATTCTATTATTGTAAATCGTGTCTATCATTCATGTGTGGTTATTATTGGGGGTCTTGAGACTAGCGTAGATCTCCTACTTCTCGATTTGGATGATTTTGATATTATTTTGGGGATGGATTGGTTGTCACCTTATCATGCTATATTGGAATGTCACTCCATGACCGTGACCTTAGCCTTGCCAGGGTTGCCCCGATTAGAGTGGAGATGGACTCATAGTCATTCAACCAGTAGGGTTATTTCCTATATGATGGCTCGGTGCATGGTCGAGAAGGGTTGTCGAGCTTATTTGACGTATGTACGTGAATCCAGTGCGGAGGTTCCTTCCATGGTTTCTGTACCAGTTGTTCGAGAGTTTCCAGAGGTATTTCCTGTAGACCTATCGGGGATTCCAACCGACAGGGATGTTGACTTTTGTATTGATTTGGTTCCGGGCACTCAGCCCATTTCTATCCCGCCATACCTCATGGACCCGCCAGAGTTGAAAGAGTTGAAGGAGCAGTTGCAAGATTTGCTTGATAAGGGCTTTATTATACCCAGTGTCTCACTTTGGGGTGCACTGGTGTTGTTTGTAAATAAGAAGGATGGATCGATGAGGATGTGCATAGATTATCGGCAGTTGAACAAAGTCACCATCAAGAACAAATATCCATTGCCGAGGATTGATAACTTATTTGATCAGCTTCAGGGTGCCAAAGTGTTTTAAAAGATCAATTTTGAGGTCTGGCTACCATCACTTAAGGATTAGGGCATCTGATGTCCCTAAGATAGCTTTTTGGACTCAGTATGGGCATTATAAGTTTCTAGTGATGTCATTTGGGCTGACAAATGCCGCAGCAACATTTATGGATTTGATGAACTGGGTGTTCAAGCCCTCTCTAGATTCCTTCGTGATTGTTCTTATTGATGATATCTTAATCTACTCCCATAGTCGAGAGGAGCATGAGCAGCATCTTCGGGTCGTTCTTTAGACCCTGAGAGACAGCTAGTAATATGCTAAGTTTTTAAAATGTGAGTTGTGGTTGAGTTTAGTTGCTTTCTTGGGTCACGTTGTATCAGCAGAGGGTATTCAGGTGGATCCTAAGAAGATTGAGGCCGTTCAGAATTAGCCTAGACCTACTTCAGCCATGGAGATCCGTAGTTTCTTGGGTTTAGCGGGTTATTACCGGCAGTTTATGGAGGGGTTCTCATCTATAGCAGCCTCTTTGACCAGGCTGACCCAGAAGGGTGCCCCGTTTAGATGGTCAGACGAGTGTGAGGCAATAATCCAGAAGCTCAAGATAGCTTTGACTCCGGCGCCAGTGTTGTTGTTGCCCACAAGATCAGGGCCTTATACTGTATATTATGATGTATTTCGTATTGGAATTGGTGAGATATTGATGCAGGGTGGGAAGGTTATTGCGTATGCTTCTCGCCAACTAAAGATTCACGAGAAGATTTATCCTATACATTACTTGGAGCTGGCAGCCATTTCACACGTTGAAAATTTAGAGGCCCTATCTATATGGCGTGTCGGGTGAGGTATTCACGGATCATAAGAGTTTGCAGTACTTGTTCAAGCAAAAAGAGCTAAATTTGAGGCAGAGGAGGTGGTTGGAGCTATTGAAAGACTATGATGTCACCATCTTGTATCATCCTGATAACTATGGATCTTAGCCTATTTTATGCTCTCTTTTGCTTAGGTTTTGGATCAACAATGTGTAAAAGTATTCTCGAAAACTAACTTAAGGTGCTTAATTGCAGGGTTTTGTCAAAATGAGGCAAACAAGCCAAAATGAACTCATAAAGGAGTCAAACTTGCACAAGCCTAAAGAATGGAATTGGAGCGCTGTCAGCACTATTATTACGCGGACACGTATGATACTCCGCTGAGGCAATTGAAACTATGCTGCAGTGAAAGTGATGTTCAGAGAAGCTGCATCCATATGCTAACACTGCCGCTGACTGCATCTAAATTATGCGGCCGTGAAAGTACCAGGCACAGATGCGGAGCAAATTTCGCTAAGGGTGAGATAGAGATCATAGACCTTGCAATATAAGCTCAAATGAGAAACGTGGTCCACGAACATTTCATGCGGCCGCAATAGAAGCCAATGCTGACACGGTAGACTTTATGCTGTCCGCAAAACCAAACCCAGTCCCAGTCCAAAATTAAAGAAACGCGATCCGCGCTTATTTTTGCGCGGCCGCGAAAGTCTATGCACTAAGGCGCCCAATATTTCACTGACATCGGAACCTTCGTAGGGGTATGTTTGTCCAATAATTTCAGTTGTGTATAAATAGATCTTTTTCACATTTTTAGGTGATCTTTTTGTCTGAGGTGCTCGTGAACAGCCGTACTTTACTACTTAGAGTAATTTTAGAGCAACTTTAGCTATTATTCTTAGATTTTATTCTTGTAATAAACTTTTATGGCTTATACTTTGTCTGTATCTTTGATTTCTACCTTGATTATGAGTAGCTAAACCCACTAGTTAGGGTTGTGACCCAACCCTAGTGTGGGTATTTAATGGATCTTTAATTTTAGGGCTTAATTTGGTTATGGGTTAGTGATATTTAGCTTGATTCATGCTTTAATTGTAGAATTTGTGGTTACAAACATTGATTCATGCCTTTATGACTTAGACTCTTCTTGAGAAAAAGGGACTAAGTCTGGGAAATTCAGGCTAATAAGGAATTGGGGTGTATTCAAGAGATTGATAGCCCCAATTAAAGGGTTAAACCTAAAGATAGTAACACCATACTTGAGCCAATTTTGCTTGCATTGTTTGAATACCCATTTGGGCTTGAGAAATCCAATTAAGGCAAAGTCACTCAAACTACCGAGAGGTATAGAGTGAGTAATTATGTGTAAAGGTGATATCATGATCCAAATATAACAAGCTTGTCCTAATTCTAGACCCCAACTAGATACTCGCCTAGGTGTAAGTCATTTTCCTAGTGTTTTTTTATCAATTGAGAAAAGTCCTACAACAACATTGTACTTAGATTATTTTCAGCAATCAGTACCATTAAAAGTAGAATAGACACAAATCCTAGCATGGTTAGAAGTGCAATTAAAAGCAACACGTGTTGCTAGATTGGATAGAAACCCAACTCCCAACAAATATTAGCTCCTTGTGGATATCGATCCCGACCTTTCAGGTAAAAGCTGCATCAACCACTCCTTGCCATTATATAGTGGTATAGGGTTGGAGCCGATCACTTTTTGGTGCGGTTGCCGTGGAGCTAAATGGTTTTGGCTATCTATCTGACTAGTTGTGTGTCTTGTTTTTCTTTCCTTCTATTTTACTAACTAGTGTGAGTTAATTGATTTAGGTACAACATGGGAAATAATTATCCTATTGGAAATGTTCTCCTGGGGGGGGGGGGGGAGGTCAACGATAATGCTGAAGATGAGGTACCTCTAGTACCTCAAGCTCAAAGAAGAGGGCGCCAAGCAAATGATAGCATTCCAGACCCTCCCCCAGCTCCTCCGCGAGTAGCTCCTCGGGTGCTTCCAATTGAAGGATACACAAGTGCAATTGTCCCACCCCTGATCGGGGCGGTCAATTTCCAGATTACAAATGTTATGTTGACCTTATTGGAGAAAAGAGGGTACTTCACAAGAGCTCCCCATTAGAATGCACATCTAAAGGGCTTTGTGGATACCTGTTGGGGAAGCAAACAGACAAATGTGTCGGAGGATGCATTGAGACTGAGATTGTTCCCTTTTTCACTTATAGGGAAAGCTTTGGACTGGCTCAAAAGACTTCCAAACCATTCCATCACCACGTGGGATGAGTTAACCGACAAGTTTATAGCCAAGTTTTTCTCGTCGGGGCATATGGCGACATTGAGAGATGAGATCTTAGCCTTCAAACAGGAACCGAATGAACCACTTCATAAGATCTGGGAAAGGTATCGGACGATGGTGAAAGAATGTCCGAACAATGACATGACTGAAGCAATGATCCATCAAACATTGTACCATAGCATCAACACTACCAATCAGTGTGTAGTGAACCAGTTAGTAGGGGGAAACTTTATGAACACACCTCATGCTAAGGCATGTCATATACTTGATGAGATGGCAGATACTTCCTCGGTGTGGCAAAGTCTAGCTAATGTGCCACAAGGTGATCCCAATGGCATTCACCTGCACAAAGATCTCCATGACCACGGCCAAGCCATAGCAGAGTTGACTACAACAATGAACCAGTTGGCCAAAGCTCAATTGCAACAAGTTCAAGCGCCAAGACAATTTAACGCCATGGAAGGGGTATATATGATGGTCAACAAAAGGCGACAAAGAGGTCAACAAAGTCAAGGAAATCTAGATCAATATGAGCAGGGTAATAATGGTCTCAACCAAAATGATGGGTATGATGAACAAAGTGAAGAAGTTCAGTATGTGAACAACTATCATGGATAACAGGGAAATGCGTTGAATCAACAATAATAATGGAGATCCCAAGGAAATTGGGGGAATCAAAACCAACAAGGAAATTGGAATAGTGGTAGCAACAACAACCAAAACAGCTGGGGGAACACAACAATCAGAATTGGGGAAACCAGGGCAACTAGGGAGGAAATAACCAACAAGGGGGTTGGAATAACAGTAATCAAGCGAATAGAGGGCCGAGCTTTCAAAGGCCTCCGATGTATCAACAACCAAACAACCCGCCTCCATTTCCTTCTCAAGTTCCTAGCTCGTTAAACAATAATATGGGAAGGATTGAGTTGATGTTTAAGCAAATGATGAAGAAGAATGCCGACTCTGATGCCTAGTTGGCGTCCCATAATACCTCTATCCAAAACTTGGAGGTTCAACTTGGTTAGATTTTGCAATCTTTGAACACTCGCCCTAAGAGGGCACTACCTAGCGACATGGTAGTAAACCCGAAGGGTGGGAACAATACCGGTCATGTAAGGCGATGACCACAAGGAGCGGTAGAGGTGGTGAAACAAGTACCTCCAAGCAAAAGGAAATTGTGAGTGATGAGGTTGAAGTGCAAAATGATGATGATCCAATAGTTAATGAGCAAGTGAGTGAAGATAATTTGACTGGTAAAGTAAGAATTGATATTCATGACAATGATGAGGAGACTCAAAATGATGTGAACCCATCTAGGGAACACGTGATAGACATACCGTAACAGTAGTGCCCAAGGCTAAGGCTCCTTTTCCAAGGCCTCCTCTACCTTACCCTCAAAGACTTGCGAAGAAAAAGAATGAAAACCAATTCAAGAAGTTTATTGAGATGATAAAAAGCTTATCGATCAATATGCCCTTGGTGGAAGCTCTTGAGCAAATGCTGGGATATTCCAAGTTTATAAAAGACTTGGTGACAAAAAAGAGATCTATGGATTGTGAGACCATCAAAATGACTCATCAAGTGAGTGCAATTATGCACTTGATGGCTCTAAAGCTTGAAGATCCCAGACGATTTACCATTCCATGTACCATTAGGATTGCAGATTTTGCAAAGGCCTTGTGTGATTTAGGAGAAAGTATAAATTTGATGCGTTAATCTGTATTCAAAACTTTGGGTATGGGTCAATCGAGATCTACTTCAATGAGATTGCAAATGGCGGATCGAACAATGAACAGGCCGCTTGGTATTATTGATGATGTTCTGGTCCAGGTTGACAAGTTTATTTTGCTTGCAGATTTTGTGATTCTCGACTGTGAAGTCGACTATGAGGTGCCTATAAAATTGGGAAGACCTTTACTAGCAACAGGGAAGGCATTAGTTGATGTAGAAGCAGGGGAGCTCACCTTCCAGGTGGGTGATGAAAAAGTTATCTTCCACGTTTGCAAATCAATAAGGCAACCGAATAGTATTGAAGTTTGCTCTTTTGTGGATCTTGTGACGAAGGTGATAGTTGACGACACTAGTGCCATGATCAATGTGAAGGACCCTTTGGAAGCTGCATTGTTGAACCATGATGTGACTGAGGATGGAGGCTTGGTAGAGTATGTCAATGCCTTACAAGTAATGGTTCTTACACATATGAACCCCGAAAACTTTCCTTGGATCTAGAGAACCGAAAGACTCCACCAACGAAACCCTCAATCAAGGAACCATCCTTTTACTTCACACCTCAGGTATGAATTCTTGGGCCCTTGTACAACTTTACCTATTATTCTTTCCTCGTGGTTAACTAACATATAGGTAGATGCCACCCTTGAGGTGCTCCAAAGAAGGAAGAAGGCAATTGGATGGGCTCTAGCTAATATTCATGGGATAAGCCCTACCTTTTGCATGCACAAGATTATACTTGAGGATGATGCCAAACCCTCTGTAGAACATCAAAGGAGATTGAACGAGGCTATATAAGAGGTTGTCAAGAAACAAGTTATCAAGTGGCTAGATGCGGGGTTGTGTACCCCATCTCGGATAGTTCATGGACTTCATCGGTACAATGCATGCCGAAGAAAGGTGGTATGACTGTGGTCATAAATGAGCAAAATGAGTTGATCCCCACTAGAACTGTCACCGGATGGAGGGTATGCATGGACTACCAAAAGCTGAATAAAGTGTCCGCAAAGATCATTTTCCATTTCCCTTTCTTGACCAAATGTTGGATACATTTGCCGGGTGTGCCTACTACTGCTTTTTGGATGGGTACTCAGGTTACAACCATATTTTGATTGCTCTAGAGGACCAAGAGAAAACTACCTTCACGTGCCCGTATGGGAACTTTGCATTCTTACGGATACCATTTGGTTTGTGTAATGCACCGGCTACCTTCCAACGGTGTATGATGTCGATCTTTACAGGCATGATGAGGACTTCTTGGAATTGTTCATGGGGGATTTTAGTGTTGTGGGTGGCTTCTTTGAAGAATGCTTGGGAAATCTTGACAAAGTGTTGGGCCGATGTGACGAAATAAATCTTGTGCTTAACTAGGAAAAATGCCACTTTATGGTCAAAGAGCACATTATCCTCGGCCATAAGATCTCAAAGAATGGTATCGAAGTGGACAAAGCAAAGACTGAAGTGATGTTAAAACTCCATCCTCCTACTTCTGTCAAAGGAGTGAGGAGCTTTCTTGGGCATGCGGGGTTCTACCGAAGGTTCATCATGGACTTCTCAAAGGTAGTGAATCCCTTGTGCAAATTGTTGGAAAAGGATATGAAGAATGCATGAAAGCTTTTGAACTTCTCAAGTACAAACTGACAACCACTCCCATTATTACCGCACCCAATTGGAGCTTACCCTTTGAGCTTATGTGTGACGCAAGTGATATTATGGTAGGAGTGGTTTCGGGACAAAGGGTGAACAAGATGTTTCATTCGGTGTGTTATGCAAGTAAAACTATAAATGATGCCTAGATTAATTATTGCTAGCTATAGTGTTTGCCATGGAAAATTTTAGGCCTTATCTCAAGGGTACCAAAGTGATTGTTCATACAGATCATGCAGTACTCTATTACTTGATGACAAAGAAGGATTCTAAAGCTCAACTAATGAGATGGGTTTTATTGCTTCAAGAGTTTGACCTTGAAATTGTTGATCGAAAAGGGTGTAAAAACCAAGTGGCGGACCACTTGTCTCGCTTGGAGGAGGAAGGGAGGCCCCATGATGGCCTCGAAATTAATGATGCATTCCCGGATGAACAACTCCTATACGTATCTTTGAATAGTATGCCTTTGTTCGCCGATGTTGCTAACTTTATTGTGATTGGCATTGTCCCGTGTGAACTCTCTTCTAACCAAAGGAAAAATCTTAAACGGGATAGATTGGATTACTACTGGGACGAGCCTTATCTTTTCAAGATTTGTAATGATGGTGTGATTCGGAGATGTGTTTCCGAAGAGGAGGAAATAAGTATTCTTGATGCTTGCCATTCCTCGCTCTAAGGTGGTCATCATGGTTGGGCAAGAACTGCTTCAAAGGTTCTCAGCTGTAGTTTTTATTGGCCTATATTTTATAAAGATGCTAGTGAGCTTGCGAAGAGATGTGATGAGTGTCAGAGAGCTGGTGGAATTTCCAAGAAGGATGAAATGTCTCTTACCACTATTTTTGAGATTAACATTTTTGACGTGTGGGGCATTGACTTTTTGGGATCTTTTGTAAGTTTGAGTGGTAACACGTACATTCTGGTTGTTGTTGATTATGTTTCCAAGTGGGTTAAAGTTGTAGCTTTTCCTAACAATAAGGCACGGAGTGTAGTGGCTTTCTTGAAGAATTTTTTTTACAAGGTTTGGCACTCCTAGGGCGATCATCAATGATGGGGGTTCTCATTTTTGCAACAAGGCATTCGATAGTTTACTTTCCAAGTATGGCGTCAATCATAAAGTGTCAACCCCTTATCAATCCCAGGCTAGTTGGCAAGTTGAGGTCTCTAACAGGGAGATAAAGAGCATATTGTCAAAAACTCTCAATGCAAATAGGACTGATTGGTCAAGAAAATAGGATGATGCTTTGTAGGCTTACATGACTGCTTACAAGACTCCAATTGGTATGTCTCTGTACTGGTTGGTATTTGAGAAAGCATGCCATCTTCTGGTTGAGTTAGAACATAAGGCCATGTAGGCGCTAAAAAAGTTAAATCTTGAGTGGGATATTGCAGCAAATCTCAGGGTAAAGCAACTTAATGAACTAGATGAGTTCCAGTTTCATACCTATTCCAGCTCGTCCTTGTATAAGGACAAGATGAATTACTTACATGACAAGTATACATTTAGCAAGGAATTCAAGGAAGGTGATTTGTTTCTCTTATTTAACTCTCGGTTACGACTGTTTTCGGGAAAGATAAAGTTAAAATAGAGTGGCCCTTTTAAAGTGGTGCATGTAACTCCATTTGGTGCTCTTGATTTGAAAAACAAAAAGGGTGAAATATTCCGAGTTAGTGGGCATCGAGTGAAGCACTATCTTGGCAAGTTTGATAATAGCCACGTGGTGGTAATGATCCGTTTCAAGTGATTGATGGTAACCTGCATCACGCCGTAACGTTAAATCAGGCGCTTCTTAGGAGGCAACTCATGTGTTTTTCTTTCTATTCGATTTTCTTCTTAGTGTAGGCTTTGTTTTCGACTAACTAGTTGTAAAGTTTGTGTAGGAATTGTTTGTGCAGTTCAGGACTAATACTGGAAAAATTTGGCTAAGTGTGTTACTGGACCGCTGACCGCGCTCAAAATCCCGCGGTCAGCGGAAGCTGTTTCATGGGAGTGTGATGCTGCAGCGAACGTGGACTTTAAAAGTCTAAAAATTAACCTCTCTGAAGGTGAAATTTTCATTGTGAGCGAATTTGTTCCGCAACCGCATAATTATTTCCACTCTCAGCGATGTTATTGATCTTGCATCTCTTCAAAAAGGTAAAAGCGCGGGCCGCGGGTGAATTTCACGGCCGCGCCAGGTAGGTCTGTGGGTCCTTGTACTTTTTAGTATAAATAGAAGGTCATTAGTCCTTTTACCCTTTTCGAACCCTAGACTTCCACTGTACCTAAATCATTGTTCATCATCTTGTTGTTGGTCTTTCAATTGCAATTATTCAAGAGTTAGCTTTTTTCTACACATCTCATAACTGGTGTGCTCAATTTATCGTATTGCTTTTATATATTTTGCTTTTCTTTTCTCTTAGTGTTAACTTCTTTTAATTTGGGTTTGATTAATCCCCATAATCTAGAAATTGATGTAAAAATTCATATGAGTTATGCGTGTCTAATAGGGAATAGGGTTGTTCATTTTACCACATAATTGCTTAATTTGTATGCTACTAATACCCTAGAGTGTCCGTTCTTTTTAAATTCTGCGGCCGCGGCTTTTATTCCGCAGTCAGCGTTCATATAATGTCTTGAGTTAAAAATGGTTGGTTTTCCGCGGTCAGTGGTGTAAATTCCGTGGTCAGCAGCCTACTTTACGTGGCCACGCTTCTTTTTTCGCGAACCACGAGTTTTAAGTCCATAGAATTGCAAGTTGGGTCCGTAGCCGCATTCATTTTTTCGCAGATAGCGGTGCAGCTTTCATGGTCACGCCCAAAATTCTGCTATCACCGATGGTCAAACTTCAGAGACTGGGTAGTTTGAACCCCAGTCTTCCGCAGTCGTGCCCCTTTTTCCGCTGTCAGCGGACCTTTGCTTTTAGACCAATGTCAACTTTTCACCTGTCTTCCTTTTTTGATTCTTTTAACAACAATATTAATGAGTTTTCACTGATTGTGTAAGCAGACAATGGTATGATCTAGAGGCATAGGTGATAAATAAAAATGGAGGGCTGAATCCTCTTGAGGTAGGGGAAAAGGAGGACAAGGAAGGACCAAGTTACCACTAGCGGTCCACAAATATATAGGGAAGCTGAGGAAAACCATCAAAGCTACGGACAAAGTCGCATCCCATTCTGAAGGTAGTGAGTATGTCCCTTCCTGGGAGGTTTCGGAAGGAAACTCGGTGCCAACCCATGTTCCTACAGACTTTCTAGAGAAATTCCAGTTGCAGGACGATCCCAACCCTTTTTTTCTGCTGAGTCATTTGATGGCTCAAAGGACATTAATGAGGCTTCAACATCGAGTTCCCCACCTGCTACAGCTTTGGACTCACCAAAGAATCCTATTGATGTTGATGCTAAGATCCCAGACGACGGGAGGGGTGGTGACACCCAGACAGAGGGGTTGTTGAGATCAAGGAACCCTGTGGTGTGGCAATAACGTTTTGTGAGTTAGAAATCTTACCATAAGTGGTGGCCTCAAAGGTCACTTACACTTGAGAGGGTGTTCATTGAGCGAGATCTGCTTCTCCACAACCCTAATCTCAAGAGGCAATACGATGAGAGAGTGGGATGGAAGTTCTTCACCAGCAACTTACCGGATGTCAATGAACACTTGGTCAAGGAATTCTATGTAAATGCTGCCCACATGAAAAAGGTCACATTTTTTTACCAAATTCCGCAGCATGAAGATTAAATTCAATGGCAAGGCCTTAAATGACTATGATGGGTTCAATGAAGAGGATGAGTCCCTATATCTGGAGACGGTGGCTATGGATGAGTTAGCCCGCCCTTGGCTTGCATCGATGATTACTTTTCCTGGGACTACATCAGCTTGGCTGACACTTGGGGTCCCTATCTACATGAACACTCTGAGCTTTGAAGTGAAGAGGTGGGAGACTTTTGTGTGCAGCCGGTTAGACCCTACTATGCATGATAGTGATATGCTGGTATCCCTGGCTATTATAGTGGGGGTTATCATAGCGGGATACCCGATCAACGTCGGGAATATTATGGCCAAGGTGATTACCGGAGTGGTTGGTAAGGATGAGAGCTCATATCCTTTCCTAAATTTTCTTATCATGTACCCGGAGGATCAGGAAGTAGAAGGAAGGGATTTTGACACCAAAGAGAAACCAAAGAGGCCATTTTCATGGTACAACCTTCAAGGTCCGGACAACCCCAAGTCCATGGGCAAAGCCACCACTTCCACTGGCCAGTCTACTGGTTCTGAGCTTTCCAATACCGTGCCACATCCTCCCTCCGGACCATCTACATCTATGCCTTCTTCATCATCATACCCTCTGACTGCACTAGGGGTTAATCAGACTCTTTCCAACATAAACAACTGGATGCAGGCAGCTACATCTAAGATGTCTGTTCTATCCAGCACCGTGGCAGCTCATTCAGTTTTAGCATAGCCTCAGGTGCCTGCTTTAGTGGAGGAATCGCTAAAGGAGCTTCTAGAAAGCAAGAAGAAGCTCCTGGACAAACAAAAACTTATCATAGATACTTTGGATGCACAAGGTAAAGCAATCAGGGACCTGGGCAAACAAATGAAGCAGCTGAAAAAGACTCGGGCCTCAAAGGAGTTAGTCAAGCTGTTGAGGAAGGAGGTTGAGAAGATTGCATCAGCTGGAGACATCCCACTGGACTTACTCTTGAAGGAGCAAGTTCTAGCAGCTCAGGCAGCACAGGCACCAGAGCAGGAGGCTGACAGAGAATGGGTGAGAAGAGGAGTGATTCCCCAAACTGTGAATTTGGAGATTGAGCTGGAGGACGCCGAGGGAGGTGACTCAGGCCAGCCACAGGACCCAGCCAGTGACACCATGCAGACAGAGGCATCATAGGGAGTTTTCTTTATTCTCTACCCTTCCTCTACTCTATTTTTGCTGATAGCATTGAGGACAATGCTACATTTTATTTTTTTTGGG
>MU742556.1:98575-148559 GCA_026770625.1 Nicotiana glauca
GGGGGGGGGGGGGGGGGCATTATTTTGATTATGATTTAGATATTTGGTTTGCAATAACCTTGATACTATTTTTCGTTATTCTCATACTTTTTACTTTTTTATGTATATAAAATTACTTTTCTATGTATATCATCATTCCCCTTTTATGTATATTCATCTCAATCCTCTATTGTACATATTCAGTTTACTTTCCGTAGTTTACTTTATAACTTTTTTTTTTGAAATTTTCCTCAATAGAGTAGCTTCTTATTTCATTTAGTAGTTTCTTTTTCCATTTGTAGCTTCTTACTTTTACAAGTTTTCGTGATCAATAAGCCTTTGGTTTTCTTAATGCCACGGTTCTTTCCAAAGGTGGAATTTGTGTGAACCACGTGGCTCTTCCCGATGATGGATGGCGTGACAACCTTCTTAAGTGTTTAAGTCTGTTTTTCTTTATGTTTTTGTGTAAATAGTAGTAATGAATAAAAGTGAGTCAGGCAAAGCTTCGCTTGGGCCTAGCACATTTACCTTTGACCTTATGGTTAGAAACAAAATGATTTCAAGGAATGGCGCTAGTTGTGGACTTTAGAATCTTGTGTTGGCTAAACAATCATTGACTGGATTCTCAGAGCCATTTGTGTTTCTCAATCTTAGCTAGGTTTGTTGTGGGCCCTCGACTCTGTCACTTTAGCAATCCAACAGCTTGTGAGGTGAGGTTTTTATTTGCAGGTTAAAGACCTATGCCAATAAGTCTAGAACTTGCCCCGAGTGTTTGTCTAGGTGAAATTTTTAGTGTAGCCCGACTTGAAAAATGAATACAGGCTCTCCTTGATCCAACTTGAAACTTGAAAGCATCCATAGCCACCCAAATATGATATCACTAGTTAAGCCCGTTGAGCCGAAGCCTTGTTCTTTCAATGACCATGATACACACCTTTATCCGTTTTGTAATGACCCTATCTTGGCACCCGATCTTTCCTTAGTACAATTCGCAAAAGAATAAGTTTGGGGGGAGAGACGAGGAATGCAAAAGTCATAAAAGGTACAAAATGAAGAAAATGAAAGACAAAAAAGAAAAATAAAGAAAAGCCTAAAAGTCAAAAAGAAAGTGAATAAAATATATATATATATATAAGTAGAAAAGGATAAAAATGATTACCATGAACAAGAAAGAGTGACGACGTGTCTCTCTAGTCCCCTGAGGAAGAAGAAAATGACTCAAAAAGTCAAGAAAATGTGAGCCTAAATAAGAAAACTGAAGTGCTTAAGGAAAGAGGAAACCTTCATATACCGATATATCCTACTTTTAACCAAAAGCCTTCATTACATTACCGTAAAATCCCTATACGATTTCAAGTTGAGTGAGCTTAAATTAGTGGTGATTTACATAAGGGGCAAGCTTATGGTACTTAGAGCCGGACTTGTGACTTTCCTTTGACAGAGATTAGCGTATTGTCCACAATCCTTATTTTGAGTGCTATAATGTAAAGTGAGGTTTGCTTATGGAGATTATAGGAGTAAGAGTTTGGGTTCCACAATGACCTATGTAGTAGAAAGAGTTTCCTTGATGAGTTAAGTCAACTCTTGATGCTTTTATGTCGCACTAGGGCTATCGTACTAAAAAGGTTGTGTGTTATTAATAATGCATTTGAGTTGAGGGTAATTGTTAGTCCCAATTGATGCTTGATGAAGTTACCTTAGGATAGCTAAAAGTTTCCTTTCTTTTATCTTGTGGAGGTGGGAATTACTTTGTTTGCTTGAGGACAAACAAAAGCTTAAGTTTGGGGGAGTTGATAACTATGGATTTTAGCCTATCTTATGCTCTGTTTTGCTTAGGTTTTTGATAAAAAATGTGTAAAAGTATTCCCAAAAACTAAGGTGCTTAATTGTAGGGTTTTGTCAAAATGAGGCAATGAAGCCAAAATGAACTCATAAAGGAGTCAAACTTGCACAAGCCCAAAGAATGGAACTGGAGCGCTGTCAGCACTATTATTACGTGGATGCATATGATACTCCGTTGAGGTGATTAAAACCATGCTGCAGCAAAAGTGATGTTCAGAGAAGATGCAGCCAAGTGCTAACACTGCCGCTGGCCGCGTCTAAATTACGTGGCCGTGAAAGTACTAGGCACGGGCACGGAGAAAATTCCGTTGAGGTCGAGATAGAGAATCAAAGACCTTGCAATATAAGCTCAAATGAGGAATGCGGTCTATGAACATTTTACGTGGCCGCGATAGAAGACAATGCTGATGCGGTAGACTTTATGCTGTCCACGAAACCAAACCTAGTCCCAGTCCAAAATCAAGGAAATGCTGTCCGCGCTTGTTTTGCGCGGCCGCAAAAGTCCATGCGCTGAGGCGCCTAGTATTTCGCTCACAGTAGAACCTCCTTAGGGGTATTTTTGTCTAGTAATTTCAGTTGTGTATAAATAGATCTTTTTTACATTTTTAGGTCATCTTTTTGTCTGAGGAGCTTGTGAACAGCCGTATTTTTACCACTTAGAGTAATTTTAGAGCAGCTTTAGCTATTATTCTTGTAATCAACTTTTATGGCTTATACTTTGTCTCCATCATTGATTTCTACCTTGATTATGAGTAGCTAAACCCACTAGCTAGGGTTGTGACCCAACCCTAGTGTGAGTATTTAACGGGTCTTCAATTTTAGGGCTTAATTTTTTATGGGTTAGTGATATTTAGCTTGATTCATGCTTTAATTGTAGAATTTGTGGTTACAAATATTGATTCATGCCTTTATGACTTAGACTCTTCTTGAGAAGAAGGGACTAAGCCGGGAAATTCAGGCTAATAAGGAATTGGGGTGTATTCAAGAGATTAATAGCCCCAATTAAAGGGTTAAACCTAGAGATAATAATAACCGACTTGAGCCAATTTTGCTTGCATTATTTGAACACCCAATTGGGCTTGAAAAAGCCAATTAGGGCAAAGTCACTCAAACTACCGAGAGGTATAGAGTGAGTAATTATGTGTAAAGGTTATATCATGACCCCAAATATAACAAGCTTGACCTAAATTCTAGACCCATTAGATATCACCTAGGTGTAAGTCACTTCCCTATTATTTTTTTTTATCAATTGATAGAACTCCTAAAAAAACATTGTACTTTGATTATTTTCAGCAATCAGTAGCATTAAAAGTAGAATAGACACAAATCCAAGCATGGTTAGAAGTGAAATTAAAAGCAACACGTATAGCTAGATTGGATAGAAACCCAACTCCCAACCAATATTAACTCCTTGTGGATATCGATCCCGACCTTTCGGGTTAAAGCTGCATCGACCACTCCTTGCCATTATATAGTGGTGTAGGCTTGGAGACAATCACATCCTAGGAAGGTATATATAGTGGCCGATGCTTTGAGTAGGAAGTCAGCTAGTATGGGCAGCCTTACATATATTCCAGTCGATGAGAGAACGCTTGCATTATATGTTTAGGCCTTAGCCAATCAATTCGTGAGGTTGGATGTTTCTGAGCCCAGCTGCATTTTAGCTTGCACAGTCACTCGGTCTTCCTTGTTTGAGCGTATCAGGGAGCGACGGTATGATGACCCTCATTTGCTTTTCCTTAGGGACACAGTATCGCACAGTGATGCCAAACCGGTTTATGGTTGGAGATGATGGATTTTTAAGGATGCAGGGTCATGTTTCTGTGCCTAATGTGGATGGACTTCGTGAGTTTATTCTAGAGAAGGCCCAAAGTTTTTGGTATTCTATTCATCCAGGCACCGCCAAGGTGTGCCAGAACATGCAAATTGGTGGAGGAGGATGAAGAAGGATATTGTTGCATATGTTGCTCGGTGTCTAAATTATCAGCAAGTAAAGTACGAGCATCAGAGACATGGTGGTTTGCTTTAGAAGATAGAGATTCCTGAGTGGAAGTGGGAGTGTATCACTATAGATTTCGTTGTTGGACTCCCATAGACTCAGAGGAAGTTCGATGCAGTTTAGGTTATTGTGGATAGGCTGACCAAGTCAGCGTATTTCATTCCTATGGTAGTTTTCTATTCTTCGGAGCGATTCGCAGAGATTAATATTCCTGAGATCATTCTTCTTCATGGAGTGCCTATTTCTATCATTTCTTATCGAGGTATGTAGTTTACCTAGCATTTCAGGAGTGCAGTACAGCGTAAGTTGGGTACGCGGGTCAAGTTGAGCACAACATTTCATCCTCATACGGACGGACAGTCCGAGCGTACCATTCAGATTTTGGAGGATGTGCTCCGTGCCTATGTTATTGACTTTGGAGGTTCTTGGGATCAGTTCTTGCTGTTAATGGAGTTTGCCTTCAACAACAACTACTAGTCGAGCATTCAGATGGCTCCTTATGAGGCATTCTATGGCAGACAGTATCGATCACCGGTTGGGTGGTTTGAGCTAAAGGAGGCTCGGTTATTGGGTACAGATTTGGTGTAGGATACCATGGATAAGGTTAAGATCATTCAAGTTAGACTTCGTACAACTCACTCCAGGAAAAAGAGTTATGCCGGCCGTAAGGTTCGCGAAGTAGCATTCATGGTTGGAGAGAGAGTCTTTCTTCAGGTATCGACTAAGACGAGATTTTTTTTATTCATTTCCCAAATATTCAAAACCTAAACCACAAGGGGTGATTTTCCAAAGACCATTTATTCCCCATATCATAGGTAAGTGATTCTTAATTCATTTCTTTCAATCTTTCACTATATTTTACAATATTAAAACCTAGAATCTAAGGTTTTCATGGTAGAATTGGAGATTTTTGGTAGAGACTAGGGATTTCGAAATTTGGGGATTTAGACATCAAATTGAGGTCAGATTCCAAAACTAATTGTATGTCCGGCTCGGGGGTGAATGGGTAATCGGGTTTTGGCCTTAATTTCAGGTTTTGACCAAGCGAGCCCGGGTGTTGATTTTTGTTGACTTCTTCCAAAATGGCCTAAATTGAATTCCTTGTAATCGTGGGTAGTTCTTAAGGCTTAAATTGAATTGTTTGGTTGGTAATTTGCTAGATTCTATTGGTTTGGAGGCTTGTGTGAAAGGAAAAGCGGTGATCGAGCTTTGAGTTTGGCCGAGAGAGCAAGGTAAGTGTCGTGGCTAACCTTATCTTGAGGGATTATGTGTTATTTGCTTACTTGTTACGTGTATGGATCCGAGGGTCTTTCGAAAATAGTCTCTCTGCCCTTCGGGGCAGGGGTAAGGTCTGCGTACATATTACCCTCCCCATACCCCACTCTGTGAGATTATACTGGGTAGTTGTTGTTGTTGTTGTTACGTGTATGGATGTTGAGTACAACGTATAGGTGAGGTGACGAGTAACTATACGTTGTTGTCGTGTCATATCATGTGAGTGAGACTTATTCTTGCAAATGTTGTATTTTTTATCATATTGTTCATGTTTAGACTAGCTATTCGATGGGTTGAGCAATTTCTTATCATGTTTTATTGAATTTGGTATTGATTGAGCATGTACGCAAATTTGAGATTGGTATTGTGGAACGAAGTATCGAAGTAAGACTTGTTATTGTCATTTCTATCTCCCTATCATTGTTGTCTCTTGTTTTGCTGAGGCAGAGTGATAAAGAATGAAGGGTGATGGCGTGCACGTTTCTATTATTTACATGGTGAGGATAAGTGATAAAGCACAAAGGGTGATGCCATGCACGTTTCTCTTTTTGTGTTTCTTTTGGATTGAAAACCGTCTAGTCTTCCCCCTTCCCTTTCTCATTTGTCCTTCAGCAATACATAAAGTTATTAAAATGAAAACTACTTTAAGGAAATAGATTTATCGATCTTAGGCATGGTATTTGTTCATATGAAGTCCTTACAAACTTCATCTTCCCAATTAACTATAGTGTGACGACCCAAAAGGGTCATCGCCTATTTTTAAATAAATTCTGTGCTTTCGAGGCCTTGAAAAACTTATTTAAAGTTACCTCGATTTGCGTGCACAGTCCAGGCGCGTAGCCGAAAAGCTTAAATGTGAAATTCTGTGAAAATGCTAAATTTTGGTGTTAAAATGAGTAAATTTGACTTCGGTCAATATTTTGGGCAAACGGACTCGGACCCATGATTGGACGGTCCCGGAGGGTCCGCAGGAAAATATGGGACTCGTACGTATACCTGAAATCGAATTCTGAGGTCCTGAGCCCGAGAAATAAATTTTTTAAAAGAAATTATTTTTTTGAAATTTTTAAGAAAAATTGAAATGAAAACTGATTAGAACGTGTTGGTATCGGGATCGTATTTTGGTTTTTGCACCCGATACAGGTCTTATATGTGCTTTAAGTCATTTCTGTGAAATTTGGTTGAAAACGGACGTCGTTTGATGTGATTCGGATCTAAATTGGAAAATTTGATGTTTTATGAAGTTTGAAAGAATTCTTGGATTTTGAGGTTAATTCGATGTTCATGATGTTATTTTGGCGATTTGATCGTACAATTAAGTCTGTAGGATATTTTTGAGGTTGTGTGTATATTTGGTTTGGAGCCCCGAGGGCTCGGGTGTGTTTTGGATAGGCCACGGGTGCATTTTGAACTTTGAAAGATAGCTGGTGTGTTTCTGATCTGCAGGCTTCGCATTTGCGAAGCCAGCCTCGCAAATGCGAGCCATGCATCGCAAATGCAAGAGCTGGCCTGGGTAGCCTTCTTCGCAAATGCAAAGGTCCTATTTTCCTGAAGGGTTCGCAAATACGAGCCCTGTTTCGCATTTCCTATATCTGAGGGTCGAGGTTCGTAATTGCGAACCCCTGTTCGCAATTACCATATCTGCAACCTGCAAATTTTTATACTTGGTTGATTTTTAAGTCATTTTCACCCCATTTTCAAAATACAACTCCTTTGGACAATTTTTCAAGAACTATCCTTCTTCCAAATCAATTGTAAGTTAGTTTTTACTCATTTCTTTCAATCATTTACATCTTATAACATGACTTCAACCTAAAATCATAGATTTTCATGGGGGAAATTGGGTGTTTTAGGTAGAACCTAATAAGTTTTTAAAATATTGGGAATTTGGACCTCAATTTGAGGTTCGATTTCAAAATAAATTATATATTTGGGTTCGTGGGGGAATGGGTAATTGGGTTTTGGTTCGAACCTAGGGTTTTGAACATGTGGGCCCAGGGGCGAGTTTTGAATTTTGGGGTAAAAATTTGGAAAACTCATTTTCATGCATTCGGGTTGATTCATTTAGTGTTTGTTAATGTAATTAAGTAATTTGTGATTAGATACGAGTGAATTGGAGGTGGAATCGCGGGGTAAAGCTATAATTGAGGCTTGAATTGTATTCAAAGCATTGAGGTAAGTGTTTGGTCTAACTAGCTTGAGGGACTAGGAGTTGAGTCTCAGTTGCTAATTGCTTCTTGTTGAGTACGACGTATAGGCATGGTGGCGAGTATCTATACGTTGGTGTCTAGCATGACCGTGAGTCTTTAAATTGTAAATATCTTGATCTCCTTGTATTTCTCTTGTCTTGGTGATTATTCCTATTTGTTGAGAAAAGTTTGTGAAAGGAAATTGTGACCTAAGAACAACGAGGAGCGTTGGCTCAACTGATAAAGTGAGATAAGGAATAAAAGTGAAAGAAAGAGAAAAAGTATTTAAAATGTTCCCTTGCCGGGATATTATTGTTTATTGATTATTTTCACTTGCCGGAATTTAATTATTTCAATTGTGTTCCCTTGCCGGGATTTCTATTATTATTTTATTTTGTTTATTCCCTTGCCCTTTTTTGTGATTGTTGTTTAGGTGAGGAAGAGTGTTAATGCACGAAGGGTGATGCCGTGCATTGTTTGTTTATTGTGAGTAAAGAGAGTAAAGCACGAAGGGTAATGCCGTGCATTGTTTGCTTATTGTAAGGAAAGAGAGTAAAGCACGAAGGGTGATGCCGTGCCGCATGATGTGCCATTCTGTGCCATTTCTATTGATTATATGTGAGGAAAGAGAGTAAAAGCACGAAGGGTGATTCCGTGCACATTATTATTATATCATTGCTTGGTGAGGATGAGAGTAAAAGCACGAAGGGTGATGCCGTGCACATTTTTATCATTATTTGCTTGGTGAGGATGAGAGTAAAAGCAAAAAGGGTGATGCCATGCACTTATTGATTTCTGATTCTTTATTGAAGTGTAGCTATGCTGCTTTCTTCGTTATTTGATTATTTTTATTTGGAGTTGTTATTTTTCCCCACAACATGCTCCTTCCCATATTGACTGGCTAATTTCTGTATCTCGATTCTACTGTATATGTACATATATAACTGCACAGGTTTATGTGGTAGTCCGATCTAGCCTCATCACTACTTCACCGGGGTTAGGCTAGGCACTTACCAGCACATGGGGTCGGTTATGCTGATACTGCACTCTGTGCTCTTTTGCACAGATCCAGGCATTGGACAACAGTAGTAGCGTGGGAGTTAGCCTTCAGATCAGCGAGACACCGAGGTAGCCTTGCAGGCGTCCGCAGGCCCGACATCTCCTCTATCTTTTATTTTAGTCTATTATCTTATGTATTCGAGACAAAAAGTTTGTACTTTCTTTCAAACAGTTGTATTTAGTACTCTTAGTGGTTCGTCAATATATGACACCAGTTCTTGGGTAGAGGTTATGTCGATATTTTGCATTATTGTTCAAATTCTTTAATTTAAGACTTTTGCTTATTTACTTTTTTTCGTTGTTTTCTCGATATTTCTGCTAATTGTTAAAAGAAGTAAATCAGTTAATGAAAAAGGTAGTTAAGGGTTGGATTGCCTAGCTCTCATTAGTAGGCGCCCTCACGACTCCTGAGGGTGGGAAATCTGGGTCGTGACAAGTTGGTATTAGAGCTCTAGGTTACATAGGTCTCGCAACTCACGGACAAGCTTAGTAGAGTCTGAGGGATCGGTACGGAGATGTCTGTATTTATCCCCCAGAGACTACCGAGTTAGGAAAAGTTTCACATTTGTTCTTTCTTGTCGTGCAGTTTATTTTCTCAACGCTAACTGAATTTCTACTTTGTTCTTTCATAGATGGCAAGAATACGTGCTTCCTCATCTTCTGATCAGTAGTCCGAGCCCCAAACAGCTCCCGCTAGGGGCAGAAGGTGCGGCCGAGGCCGTGCTAGAGTCCGAGGTAGGGGCAGAGATCAGCCTCGAGCAGCAGCACCGATAGCGAATCCTCAGGTTGACTTTGACGAGGAGGTTCCGGCCCCAGCCCCAGCCCCAGCCCCAGCCCCAGCAGTTTCGGTGGGCGCAGCTTAGGTCCTAGAGGGGTTTATTGCTACCCTAGTTCTTCAGGATGCTCTGGTCCGATTGGTGGGTCTCATGGAGAGTCTTACCCAACCAGGTTAGCTTCCTGTAGCACCAGCCGTCTCTCAGGCTGGAGGAGCGGCCCAGACTCCTGCTACTCGTACTCCAGAGTAGGTAGCTCCCCTCAGACTCCAGCAGTTCAGCCAGTTGGAGCAGCTCAGCCGGGTGTGGTAGCCCAGGTCGGTGATGGGGCAGCTATGTCTGCCGATGCTTTATGGAGATTGGATAGGGACACCAAACTTTTCGCTACTACCTTCAGCGGTGCATCTACCGAGGATCCTCGGGACTATTTGGACAGCTGCCACGAGGTTCTTCAGAACATGGGTATTGTTGAGACCAATGGGGTTAATTTTGCTACATTCCGGCTGTCTAGATCCGCCAAGACTTGGTGGAGGGATTATTGTTTACCTAGACCAGCAGGATCTCCAGCCTTGACCTGAGAGCAGTTCACGCATATATTTCTGGAGAAGTTTCTCCCTATTACACAGCGAGAGTCCTATCGGAGGCAGTTTGAGCATTTCCATCAGGGATCCATGACATTTACCCAGTACGAGACCAGGTTTATTGAGTTGGCCCGCCATGCTATTGTTATACTTCCCACTAAGAGGGAGAGAGTGATACAGTTAATTGATGGACTCATTCAGCCTATTCATCTCCAGATGGCTAGAGAGGCTGGGAGCGAGATATCCTTTTAGGAGGCGGCCAATGTGGCCCATAGGATGTAGATGGTATTGTCACAGGGGGTGGTCATAGAGCAGACAAGAGACCCCGTCAGTCAGGCCGATTCAGTGGTGCCTCGTCTAGAAGTAGAGATTCGTATGATAGGGGTCAGTCTTCTAGGACTTTCTAGTTATCCCTCCAGGCTTGTCACGGTGCCTTAGGTGGCTGTGGTTCTCACGCGCACTATTCTGATCAACAGCCATTCAGTGCACCGCCAGCTCCTATCAATGCACCGCCACTTCAGAGTTTCTGTGGTAGTCATTCAGGTCGGCAAGGCCAGTAGACTTTGCAGCCGAGGACTTGTTACACTTGTGGTGACACGGGTCATATTGCCAAATTTTGCCCTCGAGCACCGAACAGTTCTCAGCACCAAGGTTCTCGTGCTATGGTTCAGGCACCAGGTGTTCCAAAGCCTGCCCAGCTAGCTAAAGGTGGGGGTAGAGGTTCTAGAAGTGGAGGTAGAGGTCATAGAGGTGGAGCTTAGGCCGCCAGATGTGGAGGCCAGCCAGCAACAAGCCGTCCCAGAGAGGTAGATTTGAGTGGTAGGGCCCAACCCCAATGTTATGCTCTTCAGGCTAGGCCTGAGGCAGAGGCTTCAGATGCGGTTATTACAGGTACAGTTATGGTTTATGATAGATATGCTTCAGTGTTGTTTGATCTGGGGTCTACGTATTCATATGTGTCATCCTATTTTGCCCCGTATTTGGTCATGCCTAGTGATGCATTGGGTATTCCTGTTTTATGTGTCTACACCGGTGGGTGATTCTATCATGGTCGATCGAGTCCATCGTTCTTGTGTTATTGGTGATTAGGGATCTGGAGACTCGTATAGATTTGTTGCTTTTAGACATGGTTGACTTTGATATTATATTGGGGATGGACTGGTTATCACCCTATCACACTATCTTGGACTGCCATGACAAGACTATGACCATAGCTTTACCAGGTATGCCTCGTTTAGAGTAGAGATGGACTCATGGTCATTCTACCCACAGTGTTATATCATATGTTAAGGCTCGGCGTATGGTCGAGAAGGGGTGTTTGGCCTATTTAGCCTCGGGATTCTAGTGCTGAGGCTCTCTCTATTGATTCTATGCCCGTTGTTTGTGAGTCCCCTGATGTTTTTCCTTCAGACCTACCGGGTATGCCACCTAACAAGGATATAGATTTCTGCATTGATCTAGTTTTGGGCACTCAACCCATTTCTATCCCGCCATATCGTATAAACCCGCCAGAGTTGAAGGAGCTAAAGGAATAGTTGTAGGATTTGCTTGAGAAGGGTTTCATTAGACCCAGTGTCTCACCTTGGTGTGCACCGGTGTTATTTGTCAAGAAGAAGTATGGGTCAATGAGAATGTGTATTGATTACCAGCAATTAAACATGGTAACAATCAAGAATAAGTATCCACTGCTGAGGATTGATGATTTGTTCGACCAGCTTCAGGGTGCCAATGTATTTTCCAAGATTGACTTGCGATCTGGCTACCATCTGTTGAGGATTAGGGTATCCGATGTCCCTTAGACAGCTTTTCGCACTCGGTATGGGCATTATGAGTTCTTGGTTATGTCATTCAGGTTGACAAATGCCCCATCAGCTTTCATGGACTTGATGAATCGAGTGTTCAGGCCTTATTTGGACTCATTCGTGATAGTTTTCATTGATGATATATTGATATATTCCCGCAGCCAGGAGGAGCACGAGCAACACCTTAGAATGGTTCCTCAGACTCTGAGGGATAGTCAGTTATATGCCAAGTTCTCTAAGTGTGAGTTCTGGCTGAGTTCAGTTGCATTTCTGGGTCATGTTGTACCAACATAGGGTATTCGGGTAGACCCAAAGAAGATCGAGGCAGTCATGAACTGTCCTAGACCAGCATCAGCTACAGAGATTCAGAGTTTCTAGGGGTTGGCAACCTACTATCGAAGATTCGTGGAGGGGTTTTCATCTATTACAACCCCGATGACCAGATTAACCTAGAAGGGTGCCCAGTTCAGATGGTCGGAGGAGTGTGAGATAAGCTTTCAGAAGCTCAAGACAGCTCTAACTACGACACCAGTATTAGTTTTGCCCACAGGTTCAGGGCCTTATATAGTCTATTGTGATGCTTCCTGTGTTGGGCTTGGAGCAGTGTTGATGCAAGATGGCAAGGTCATTTCTTATGCTTCAAGGCAGTTGAAGATTCATGAGAAAAATCCGGTTCATAATTTGGAGTTGGCAGCCATAGTTCTCACATTGAAGATTTGGAGGCACTATCTGTATGGCGTGGAATGCGAGGTGTTCACGGATCACAAGAGTCTTCAGTACTTCTTCAAGCAAAAGGAGTTGAATTTGAGGTAGAGAAGGTGGTTGGAGTTGTTGAAGGATTATGATATCACCATTCTATATCATTCGGGGAAGGCCAATGTGGTGGCCAATGCTTTGAGTAGGAAGTCATCCAGTATGGGCAGTCTTGCTTATATTCCGGTCGGTGAGAGGCCGCCTGCTTTGGATGTTCAGGATTTAGCCAATCAGTTCGTGAGGCTGGATGTTTCTGAGCCCAGTTGGGTGTTAGCTTGCACAGTCGCTCGTTCTTCATTATTGGAGCGTATCCGTGAGTGGCAGTATGATGATCCCCTTTTGTGTTTCCTATGAGACACGGTGCAGAGCGGAGGTGCCAAGCATGTTACCTTAGATGATGATGGAGTTTTGAGATTGCAGGGTCAAGTATGTGTGCCTAATGTGGATGGGTTCCGAGAGTTGATTTTGAAGGAGGCCCATAGCTCCCGGTACTTTATCCATCTGGGCACTGCAAAGATGTATCAGGATTTGCGGCAGCATTATTTGTGGCATAGAATAAAGAAGGATATCGTGGCATATGTGGCTCGTTGTTTGAATTGTCAGTAGGTTAAGTACGAGTATCAGAGGCCTGGTGCTTTATTTCTGAGGATTGAGCTTCCCGAGTGGAAGTGGGAGCGGATTACTATGGATTTTTTTACTGGACTCCCGCTGACTCGGAAGAAGTTTGATGCGATATGGGTCCTTGTTGATAGGCTGACCAAGTCAGCGCATTTCATTCCTGTTGCAGTATCCTATTCTTCTGAGAGGTTTGCTGAGATCTATATTCAGGAGATTGTTCGCCTTCATGGTGTGCCCGTGTCTATCATTTCGGTTCAGGGTATGCAATTTACCTCGCGCTTCTGCAGAGTAGTTCAGCGAGAGTTGGGCACACGGGTGTTGATACCCAATTTTTCCCTGTGTATTTTATACCCAAAATGCCTTCAAAATATCATGTGTATGCATATATAAGCATGCCCACGAGTTTTGGTATTTTTCCCAAAATTTTAAGAGTTTCAAAATCAATTTATTGTCTATTTTAACAATGCAAAATCCAATAATTATTCCCAAAATTATCATTTTGGTGAATAATTTATTTCCATCCTCATATTTACACCAAATATATTTAAGGTGATTTTTGCATATTTTTTACAAATTTGTTTGATATTTAAAGTTAAATGGCATATAAATACAATTATAGCCTATTTTACGATTAGCAATATTTTACAATTATAAAATTATTTCTAGTATTTTTATATTAAGGTTTATATTTTATTAACTACTTAAGTACTTTTAATTTGTGTTTAAAATTATTTTTAACTATTTTATAAAAACTAAAAGGGGAGAAATTGGCTATTTATCACATAGCCATTTCTATTTCAATTGTAGCCCCAATTTAACCCCCAATTCCACCCAATTAAACGACCCAATTTTTAATTTTAAACCCGACCCCTTAACCCATTTTCAGACCCGTCTGGATTCTCTTCTAATCCTGGCCGTTGATCATTTTGATCAACGACCTTGATTTGCCCTTTCCTTTTTTAATCCCCTAACCTCTCTAACCTAACTCATTTGCACAAAGACGCCGCCTCTAAACTCCCTTCATATCCCAAAACCTCTCTAGCCCTCTGAAACACTAACCCTACTCCACCGATCTCCGCCTCATTTCCACCGGAGTCCATGGCAATCCTGGCCATGGATGGCCTGTGCTCCCTCCCCCTCACCATCAGCTTAAGTTACTCGAAGCTTGGAGGCCTGACTTCCATGGTTTCCTTTAGATCCGGCTCAGGTTTGCAAGATCTATAGCCTCTACGGTCATTTTCCTACGTGTTCAAGGCAATATGAGTCTCTTCAACTCAGGATCCGACTTTCCTCAAGACCTTCTACGGTCTACGGTCGAACTACCCGAGGGATACAAACCTCCCAAGTTCGAGATATTTGACAGCACAGGGGATCCCAGAGTCCTTTTGAGGACATACTGTGACAAATTGGTTGGAGTTGTAAGGGATGAAAAGATCCGCATGAAGCTCTTTATGAGAATTCTGAAAGGAGATGCTCTATCTTGGTACATTAACCAAGACCCCAAGAAGTGGACAAGTTGGGTAGGTATGGCGTTTGATTTCATGGACAGGTTCAGATTCAATATGGAGAATGCGCCAGATGTATTCTACATCCAGAATTTGAAGAAGAAACCTATAGAGACGTTGTGCGAGTATGCTACTCGTTAGAGATCAGAGGCTGCCAAGGTCAGGCTGGCCTTAGAAAAAGAACAGATGAACATGTTTTTCGTCCGAGCTCAGGACCCACAATATTATGGGAGGTTAATGCTGATTGATGGTCAGAAATTTTCCGACATCATCAAGCTAGGGGAGAGGAATGGGAAGGTATTAAAACTAGTATGGTCACCAACCTTGAAGCATTACAGGCTACCAATAAGGCTCTACAGTCTGGTGGCACGTCCAAGAAAAGGGATGTGAGTGCCGTGATAGTTGTACAAAGAACAAAATCCCCAATAAAATACCAAACCTATCCATTACCCCCACTAACATATCAACCTACTCCAAACTACCAAGCACCCCCGCCCTCTTACCAAGTTCCACCACCTACTTACCAATCATCTCCACCCCATACATATCAACCTACCTCACCAAGACACTCTCAAACTGCACCTGTCTACCAAGCCTACAACACTTAACCCTCTCACCATCAGTCACTTCCCACTCACCAAAACTTTCCTAGACCTCGCCCTAACTTTGACCGTAGACCTCCTAAATAATACACCGCCATCGCCGAACCAATCAACCAGCTGTATGAAAGGCTCAAAGCTGCTGGTTAAGTCACCCCTATCCCTGCCATAACTCCAGAAAATCCTTCCCAATGGGTCAACCCGAACAAAAAATATGCATACCATTCCGGCATGAAGGGGCATCCTATTGATGAGTGCCGCTCCCTGAAGGATAAGATCCGGGCTTTGATTGATAATAAGATCATCGTAGCAAAGGAGCTTGCTCCAAATGTTCGCAACAACCGTTTGCCTGACCACAAGGGTGGAGGCATTCACTTGATCGAGATAGAAGATGATTGGGACCCCAAAGGGTTGATTCGATTGATTGCTGAAGGTGACAAGCCGAAGAAACCAACAGTAACACTTAATCCGATTGTTGTCCAGATCCAGCCTTCTGGGGATGCTGAAGTGAACATGTCTATACCGCTTGAGTTCGAAGCACCTCCTTCTGGAAAGGCGCCCGGACCAATTGAGGTCAGGTTTGGATCCCTAAAAGCACCTGTGCCATTTGAAGTTGCTGTGTTACCTCCCAAAACAAGGGTACCCATTCCTGTAGCTATGTCAACCATAGTACCATTCCATACGAAGTCAATTCCTTGGGATTACACCGCCGAGGCGAGAAGGAAAGGGAAAACCAAATCAGGAGAAGCAATTGCAGCACAGGGTATGAACAGAACCGGTAGGGTTTATACTCCAGAACATCTAGCTGAGTCCAATAAGCAAGCCTCTAGATGACCGACCATCACTGAAACTGGGCCTGATGACCTCTGGAGGAAGATACAAGCAAAGGAGTACTCAGTCATCAATCAGTTGAACAAGACGCCAGCTCAGATCTCCATCTTGGCCCTGCTACAAAGCTCTGACGCACATAAAAATGCCTTATTGAAAGTGCTGAGCGAGGCATACGTGCCCAGCAACATAACTAGAGGAGAAATGGCGAACATGGTAGGGCAGGTATTGGAGAGTCACAAAATCACTTTCCACGAAGATGAGCTGCCACCGGAAGGGCTAAGACACAATAAAGCGTTGCACATCACTCTTCAATGTGAAGATTATTTCATCACCAGGATTCTGATTGACGGAGGGTCCAGCCTCAATATTTGTCCATTGGTGACTCTCAAAATGGGAAAGAGCCTGCATGAGATCAAGGATGGGTCCATCAACGTCAAAGCTTTTGATGGTTCTCAAAGGTCCAATATTGGGAAATCATTTTGTGTCTGCAAATGGGACCGACTTGGTTCGACGTGGATTTTCAGGTAATAGACATCCCAGCATCTTACAACTTGCTATTGGGGTGACCTTGGATTCACATCGCTGGAGCTGTAGCATCAACTCTACACCAAGCAGTGAAGTTTGAGTGGAACCATTAAGAGGTGATTATTCATGGCGACGATAGTAATCCAATATACAGTCGCCAGACCATCCCAGCAATCGGAGGAAGAAGGAAGATAGGCGGGGAAACCTACCATCACATTGAGCGAGTCAACACCGTGGACAAAGATAAATGGTGGGATAACAATATTGAAAGTATACTTAATTGGAGTGGATATGAACCTGGCAAGGGTCTCGGCAAGAACCTCCATGGAATCACCAAACCTATCAAGCTGAAGAAACATGGTATGACTTTTGGTTTGGGATATGAATACACTTGGGAGGAATTCAACCATTGGTCGCCACCATGGCGCAATCCCTACTATACACTGGAACACTCAATACCTCGCCTGGAGCAAACTTTCCAGCCCGCCGATGTCATATATGGGTCGGAAGAAAAGGAAGCACTGGCGGTAATGAGGAATTGGTTTTCGGAAGAGGACAATATGGACTGTTATGTCATTTTTGAGGAGGAAAGGGAGGAAGGCCCTTCCATATAGGCTGTGAGCCAAGGAGCTCACCTCAATAATTGGTCCATCAGAACCACCAAGGCCCGAAAAGCTTCGGGATAGCAAGGCCGAACAAAGCACCATACATTATCTTTTACTTTTTCGCTAGTTGATTTTCTTTCCGTATTTTCTTTAAATTTCGAAAAGAGCTCCAATGTTCAAAATAATTATGGAATTTATCAAAGCATTTCAGTTTCTTATAAATCTTGCTCTTATTATTTTCTCTATCGTTTACTTTATTTACACAGCATTACTATTACTTATCTTGATGAACCGACGATTGTGACTTACAATGAGACAACGCAACAAAAAGACATAGACTCAGAAGAGGATGATATACCAGAAGAGGTCATTAAAGAGGTTGAGGATTTTGAGAATAGGCCTAAGTCTAACTTGGACGAAACTAGTGTTATCAACTTGGGGCATACAGAGAATGTCAAGGAAACGCGCATCAGTGTTCACCTGTCACCGTCAGAAAAGGAAGAGTACACGGAATTCCTGAGGGAATATAAGGACATATTCTCCTAGTCGTATGACGATATGACTGATCTCAGTACATCTATTGTAGCTCATAAGTTGCCAACCGATCTGACATGTCCGCTGGTAAAGTAGAAGCTTAGGAAGTTCAAGCCAGATATGAGTTTGAAAATCAATGAGGAAGTTACCAAACAAGTCAAAGCCAAGGTCCTCAGGGTAGTGAAGTATCCAACATGGTTAGCCAATATTGTGCCAGTACCGAAGAAGGACGGGAAGGTTAGAGTCTGTGTCGATTACCGGGACCTCAACCGGGCCAGTCCGAAAAATGACTTCCCCTTGCCGAACATACACATTATGATTGACAACTGTTCCAAGCACGAGTTGCAGTCATTTGTCGATTGTTTTGCTGGGTATCATCAGATATGGATGGACGAAGAAGACGCGGAGAAAATAGCTTTCATTATATCGTGGAGGATGTATTGTTACAAGATAATGTTATTTGGATTAAATAATGCTAGGGCCACCTACATGAGGGCCATGACTACTATTTTTTATGATATGATACACAAAGAGATCGAGGTATATGTAGACGATGTCATCAAAAAATCCAAGAAAGCTACTGACCACATGGATGATCTGAGGAAGTTCTTCAACGGATTTAGAAGATACAATTTGAAACTAAATCCCGTCAAATGTGCGTTCGGGGTTCCTGTCGGAAAACTACATGGGTTCATCGTAAGTCGACGAGGAATATAACTGGATCCGTCAAAGGTTAAGGCCATTCAAGAATTGCCATCGCCAAAGAACAAGAAAGAGTTTATGAGTTTTTTGGGGAGACTCAACTACATCAGCCGGTTCATAGCTCAGTCCACTGTCATAGCCGGTTCGTGAGCCAATCTTTAAGATGTTGAAGAAGGACACCACCACCAAATAGACTGATGATTGTCAGAAAGCCTACGACAGAATCAAGGAATACCTGTCAATGCCGCTAGTTATGGTTTTGCTTGAACCGGGTAGACTGCTATTGCTTTACCTTGCAGTATTGGATGGGGCATTCGGTTGTGTTTTGGGACAACATGACAAAACAGCGAGAAAAAAGCAAGCTATCTACTATCTCAGCAAGAAGTTAACCCCATTCGAGGCTCGGTATTATCTATTATAGCGCATTTGTTATGCTCTGACTTGGGTAGCTCAAAAGTTGAGGCATTATTTATGTGCCTATACCACTTATCTCATATCGAGAATGGATCCGTTAAAGTATATCTTCCAAAAGCCCATGCCCATGGGCAAGCTAGCCAAGTGGCAAATCCTGCTGAGTGAATTCGACAATTTTTACGTAACTTAGAAGGCAATTAAAGGACAAGCACTGACAGATCATCTTGCCGAAAATCCCGTGGATGGAGAATACGAGCCTCTAAAGACGTATTTTCTTGACGAAGAGGTCTTTTTCATAGGAGAAGATATCGCAGAATCCTATGATGGCTGGAGAATGTTCTTCGACAGAGCAGCAAACTTCAAAGAAGTTAGCATAGGAACGGTTCTAGTATCAAAAACAAGTCAGCATTATCTGGTGTCTACCAAGCTCAGGTTCCCGTGCACCAATAACATGGCCGAGTACGAAGCCTGCATCTTAGGGCTCAAGCTGGACATTGATATGAACATTCAGGAGTTATTAGTGATCGGGGATCCAGACTTACTCATACATCAGGTCCAAGAAGAATGGGCAACCAAGAACTCCAAGATACTCCTTTATTTGCATCATGTACAGGAATTGAGAAAGAGGTTCACAAAGATAAAATTCCAGCATGTTCCTAGAGCCCAGAATGAGTTTGCCGATGAATTGGCTACCCGATCATATATGATTCAGCACCCAAATAAGAATTTCATTGATCCTATCCCAGTAAAAATCCATGATCAGCTAGCTTATTGTGCTCATGTCGAGGAGGAAGCAAATGGAAAGCCCTGGTTTCACGATATCAAGGAATATTTGGCGATAGGCGAATATCCAGAACTTGCAAATGCTACTCAGAATCACACACTGTGAAGGTTATCCAATCACTTCTTTTACAACGGAGGAATCCTATATAGGAGGACTCCCGACTTGGGATTACTGAAGTGTGTCAAAGCAAAGGAAGCATCCAGGTTGTTGGAAGAGGTTCATGTAGGGACCTGTGGCCTATATATGAACGGTTTTGTCTTAGCCAAAAAAATACTCCGAGTTGGATATTTTTGGATGACTATAGAAACAGACTGCATCCAGTATTTCCAAAAATGCCATTGCTGTCAGATACATGCGGGTATGATAAAGGTGCCTCCTAATGAGCTTAGTGCAACAAGTTCTCCATAGCCATTCTCCGCTTGGGGAATGGATGTCATCAGACCTATTGAGCCTGAAGCATCAAACGGACACAGGTTCATTCTAGTGGCAATTGATTGTTTCACCAATGGGATGAAGCAGCATCATATAAGGTAGTGACCAAGAAAGTTGTGGCAGACTTTGTTCGCGACCGTATCGTTTGTCGGTTCGGCATCCCAGAGTCAATTATTACTGATAATGGTTCCAATCTCAACAGTGACCTTATGAAAGCAATTTGCGAAACATTCAAAATCAAACAAAAGAATTCTACAGCCTACCGACCTCAGATGAACGGATCTGTAGAAATGGCCAACAAGAATATCAAGAAGATACCGAGGAAAATGATAGAAAAGCATAAGCAGTGGCACGAGAAGCTATCGTTTGCTTTATTGGGCTACCGCACCACAATTCACACATCAACCAGAGCAACTCCATATATGTTGGTTTATGGTACAGAGGCAGTCATTCCCGCCGAGGTGGAGATTCCCTCTTTGAGGATCATACAGGAAGCAGAACTTAACGATGCAGAATGGGTAAAAAGCCGTAAAAAGAAACTAGCTCTAATAGATGTGAAGAGAATGAATGCAGTTTTCCATGGTCAATTGTATCAGAACAGGATGTCCAGAGCCTTCAACAAAAGAGTCAAGCCGAGACAGTTTACACTAGGACGGCTGGTGTTGAATAAAATTTTCCCGCATCAGGATAAAGCCAAGGGGAAGTTTTCTCCTAACAGGCAAGGCCCGTACATGGTTCACCGGTTCTAACAGGGGGAGCCCTCATACTTGCAGAAATAGATGGAGAAGTCTGTCTAAAGCCAATTAATTCAGATGCAGTCAAACGTTACTATGTGTAATCATTATGATTCCTTTATGATGTAATTTGAACTACGCCTGACCTAATTCCTGTTTAAGAGGGGATACGTAGGCAACCCTATGGGTTCGGTCACAATTCAATAAAATTTTCATCTCCCTCACTATTGGAAACTGGGGCAGAATTTTGAGGAGGACCTTCAAAATTTTGAAGTTGATCTTCAGCCATTCACTAACACACTACCGTCAGAAGCACCAGCCCAGTAAACTGGGGCAGAATTTTTAGGAAGACCCTCAAAATCCGGAGCAAGAGAGGTTGCAATGTCTTGAACCGCGTCGCAGTCGTTGGTTCATCTAAAAGAAAAACTATTTTTTTTATGTATTTACGTTACACTCTTACTAAATCATGCATGACTACTATCAAAATTTCTTTGTTTAGTGATGCTGCCACAATAAAAAAAAATAGGAGCCGAGCAGGACAAGCGAGGTCCACGAGAGGACGGACTAATCTTCCCCCTTTACAAAATTCACGATTTTTCGTTGGATACAGGCACCCAAGGTATAAAATCATCAGATACGATTGCATACTCATACTTTTAGGAATGCAACTCTTAGAATCATCACCTACTTACAATTGCTATCCGTACTAGATGTCCCCAATAGCCACAATACAACAATCAGCTATCAGCTATCAGCTATCATCTATCAGCTAAGAGATTTCATTATTATTCGCCTTTATTTTTTGCATTGCATAAGGCTACCATTCTGCGTTATGAGGTTAAGCTCTACCTCCATCCCGCATTTCTCTGCATTGCATAAGGCTATCTTTCTGCCTTTCGAGACTAAGCACTATCTCCATTTGTAGTTTCTCTGCATTGCATAAGGCTACCTTTCTGCCTTCCGAGACTAAGCACTGTCTCCATCCTGCATTTATCTGCATTGCATAAGGCTACCATTCTGCCTTTCGAGACTAAGCACTGTCTCCATCCTGCATTTCTCTACATTGCATAAGGCTACCATTCTGCCTTCCGAGGTTAAGCTCTACCTCCATCCTGCATTTCTCTGCATTGCATAAGGCTACCATTATGCCTACTGAGGTTAAGCTCTACCTCCATCTGCATGGCTGAAATATCGCCATTTTATCTCTCTTGCATGGCTGAAATACTGCCACCTTTTATTTACGTCTTGTAATCGGCTGAAATATCGCCAAACTGTATTTAAATTCTGCATGGCTGAAATACTGCCACCTTTTATTTACGTCTTGCAATCGGCTGAAATATCACCAACTCTATTTAAATTTCACATCGGCTAAAATATTGCCAAACTTTATTTAAATTCTGCATCAGCTAAAATATCGCCAACTTTATGAATTCTGCATCGGCTGAAAGATCGCCACCTTCTGCATCTCATGGGCTGAAAGATCGCCAAATTGTCCGAAGGCATCATTGTTCGAAGGCACCATTTGCATAGCCCGAGAATGCCATGTCATGGCCTAGGACCCCTTTTTATATTTTGCACATTATTATTCAAAGGCATCATAGTTCAGAGGCATCATTATCATAGCCCGAGAACATCATTGCATGGCCTGCGAATCCTTTATCGTACGCTTCATGGCCCAGGACGTCATGGTCCAAGGATGTCATCCTAATCGTCTAAAGACATCATTCATGGTCCAATAGGAACTTGCATCACGTTTAAATTTATGCACAATATATGTTCGTATTGTTTATTTGTAGGTACACCGGCTAGCAACGGCCGTCACAGCAAAAGCGATCCCGCTCCAGTTCCCGCAGTCTACTAGACTCTGACCATCTTTCCCAACCTGAACAGCGCGTCCGTCTTTCGAAAATCTCCATCGGCATATTCCGTCAATGGACCCTGAAACTATATATGGCCTGATTCTTGTAAGACCAGGGATATCTAGGCAGCTCAGGAAGCAGAGCTCGATCAAAATTCTTTGCAAATCTTTCATTCCGGTCAAAATTGGCCATCATATCTTTACGCGACAACTCCTTCATCCTTCTCGGGTAAAGAGGGGCAGCTGTTGATACCCAATTTTTTTCCTATGAATTTTATAACCAAAATGCCTTCAAAATAGCATGTGTATGCATATATAAGCATGCCCACGAGTTTTGGTATTTTTTCCAAAATTTTAAGAGTTTCAAAATTAATTTATTGTCTATTTTAACAATGCAAAATCCAATAATTATTTCCAAAATTATCATTATGGTGAATAATTTATTTCCATCCTCATATTTACACCAAAATATATTTAAGGTAATTTTTGCATATTTTTTACAAATTTATTTGATATTTAAAATAAAATGGCATATAAATGCAATTATAGCCTATTTTACGATTAGCAGCATTTTACAATTATGAAATTATTCCCAGTATTTTTAGATTAAAGTTTATATTTTATTAACTAGTTCAATACTTTTAATTTTGATTTTAAAATTATTTTTAACTATTTTATAAAAATTAAAAGGGGAGAAATTGGCTATTTAACACATAGCCATTTCTATTTCAATTGTAGCACCAATTTAACCCCCCAATTCCACCCAATTAAATGACCAAATTTATAATTTTAAACCCGACCCCTTAACCCATTTTTAGACCCGTCAGGATTCTCTTTTAATCCTGGCCGTTGATTATTCTGATCAACGACCCTGATTTGCCCTTTCCTTTTTTAACCCCCTAACCCCTCTAGCCCTAACTCATTTGCACAAATATGACACCTCTAAACTCCCTTCATCTCCCAAAACCACTCTAGCCCTCCAAAACCATAACCCTACTCCACCGATCTCCGCCTCATTTCCACTGGAGTCCATGGCGATCCTGGCCATGGATGGCCTGTGCTCCCTCTCTCTCACCATCAGCTTGAGTTACTCAAAGCTTGGAGGCCTAACTTCTATGGTTTCCTTTAGATCCGACTTAGATCTACAAGATCTATGGCCTCTACAGCCATTTTTCGGTGAGTTCAAGGCAATATGAGTCTCTTCGACTCAGGATCCGACTTTCCTCAAGACCTTCTCATTCTAGGGTCTTCTCTGCCATTTTTAAGCCTTCTAAGGTTCTATACTCATTCATTTATTTTAGATTTGTGACATGCTTGGTCTTTACTTGATGTTTCAAGGGTTTTTCCCAAATTTTCTTTTTTCAAAACCGTTCGAATTCGATTTTTAGGGTTTCTGGAAAAAGTTTTCGGTAAATATTTTCTGGCTTTTGGTTCTCTCTTTATGTGTTTTTATGCTCGTATGTTTATTTTTATTATGCTCAAGTTTGTTCTCTTATTTCTTTTCTGATTATGCAAGACTTTTTTTTTCTGCTCTTTGCTCACATGTTAACTTGGTTTGTTGTTCCTCACTCTTTGCTATATGTGTTTAATTCTGCGCTCTTTGATTTTTTTTCACTATACTGAGTTTTGTTAATATTCCTGCTAAGCATGTTCTTGACTACTTTTGTTTTAAAATGAGTAGCATCTCTTTCTTCTATATTTGTTTATGTATGTGTTCCTCTCTCAATGACCTTGATGGCTCACCTCTGATTCTATTTGAAGCCCTAAAGATTTGGGGATCTTCTTTGATAAGTGATATTAGGGTTCCACTTTGGGGACCCTAGGTTTGCAGATTCATTATGAGCCTGTAATCAAACTTGAATCCTTTTGTTTGTAAATCTGGAATTTTTAGTGTTAAACTCTTTTATAGGACTCTTTTGTTTGATTTGGGTGCTTTATATATAAGAAAAACTACCCTTTCAAAAGGTTTCACCAACCAAGGATTGATATTGAAATCCCTTTAATTATGCTAGTGATTCATCACTGATTTCTTTCGATTGAATCTCTTTCACTCTACTGGCTGTTTATTGTGATCTTTTTGTGTAAAAATCCTAGGCCTGTGATGTTTTCCTTAAATACTTGGTCTTGTTTATCTCTTCTGTGATTCTGTACCAATATTTGAATTATTCTTTCCTTATTTACCTGAGGTTCTTGGTGATTACAATTGGATCCAAGATCCTTTTGACTGATTTTCAAACTGATACCTTATTTTTACTTTATAAAAAACACTACTATTCCATCTTTCCTTAATTACCAACTATGTACTTGACCCTATTTGTGCACTACATGGTTTCCTTGCCTTAATAAACCCTAGTAAATAGATTTTCCCTCCTTATTCCATCTCAATAAGCCGTTTGACCTAGATCCCCCCAATTAAAGGAGTCCAGTTGTCTTAATTGATACTAATTGATTGGTTTCTATGTTTGTGCACTCTTTTCCTGCCTTACTCATTTTCAAAAATATATAAGGACCTATTCCTGCATTTTTCTATCATCAATCAATCCTCAGAAATAAAAAACACACGAAAATACACCAACTCACACACTAAACTCACTTTTTTTCCTTGCAATACTGTTTTCTAATCCTGCTTTGCTTGAGATCTTTTGGAACTGCTGTTTGCAATTTGGTCCTTTCAAGGTTATTTTTTTTTGCTTACTTATTTTGTGAAACTGGTATGTCCTTTATTGAAATCTTCTGCCTCATCCCTTATGTGTTTACTTTACAGTTTCAGATTTCTTGTTTACTATACTGTTTATATGCTGTAATTTGTGCTCCATATCTTCTTTCTTTGCTTCTGTTAAGAATCCTCTACCCCTATTCCCTTCTATGTGCTGAGTTAAGCTTTTGGCCTGACAGTATCCTCACTACTGCCCAGGCCTTGGCTTGATCCACAATGGATCCTAACTCTCAATGCTTGACTAGCAGGCTGGTCAGTGGTATGCCAGCATCCCAATTGCTGGCATAACCACTAGCTTGCCCTGTCTCTCCATGATTCCCTTCCCCTTGTGCACTTACACATATTCCTAGAATCTTAAGTTCTGCCCCTCTCTTATGAGCCTTGCTTCGGAACCTTGAGCTCCCTCTAAACTTGGACATCTAAGAGCAGGCATTCCCATACTGCACTATGTTCTTGATTCTGAAATGTGTTTGGGGTGTAAGCACTGCCCTGAGTCCCTTTGAGGCTCATGGGAAGTCTGACACACCCCAAATATGAGAAAGTCTTTTGGAAATCTGATCCTGGAAGTTGGTTTATCTCATATTATTGGACTTTAAGTCGGAATGAGGCTGAATAAATGTAGTTGGAATGTTATGATTTAATTTTCACTTTCTCCCTCTTTCTGATTCATTCAAGTTGTAATAATTTGTAATAACTATGAGGTATATAGTAAAAATGGGGGGAAGGGTTACTTATTGTATGCACAATGGTAGATATCCTGCTCACTAGGTATTACTTTCTGCAAATCATGTCAAGTTCTGCATTTTCCAATGCTTTTCATATAGAGATTATGCCTTAGATCCTGCATTGTTCATAAAAAATCCTGTTTTAGATTCTGCATATATTTCTTATAGAAAACCTGCCTATAGGACTGCATAATCTCTTCATTTTGCATTTAGAAAATCTGCCTATATGATCTTTACAATTTTGTATTTCAGCATCTAGAAAGCATGCTTATAAGTCCTTCTGTACTTCTGCATATATACGCCACTAGGCAAACAACTTTAGGCTTGATAATAATCAATCCATTTAGAGATCATATCTATATTACTCGTGGAACTGTTAAAATCAACGACACGTAGAGACCATGCCTATAGGACTAAATTAACTGAATTGGTTTCGGTTTGGAATCTAAAATCAGTCCTAAAATCTACAGATCCTTTTCTAGAATAAGTAAACTTTTCCTTAAAATCAGTATACTCTTACATTGTTAGATATCCTGCCTATAAGTTTCACCTAGGCAAGCCAGTAGGTAATTGATTAACTGTATCAGTTTTGATAACTACATCTAGTCAAGGCTAATTCAGACTCCTCATCTGAAAAATATGTGATAAATCAGCCTGTCCTACACTTTGCTTAATTAAAGACCTAATCAGTATTTGTGAGCCATGCTAAATAATTTGCTACTTTGGATAAGGATGCCTACTTGAGCCTTAATTGCTATGTGCTTCCCTTTTAGATGCTATTTGTTATTGCCTGTTACCTAGCTTTTTATCCCTTTGAACTTCTGAAAAGCCCCAACTCTCTCCTCTTTAGGATTAGTAGTCTCACTGCCTCCAAGATTGATAGGATTGGGGCTGGAAATAGCATGCGATAAGTAACGATACCATTCCGCACTTTAATACCTTAACGGGACGGGAAGGGTAGACGTGGAGATGATGATAATGCGATAACACCCTGCGTTTGATTGGCTATCGGTGTTGTGTGGATGATCCATGTATTTTATAAACCTAGGACCCCCCTCCCTTTATGTCGTTATTTTAGATTGTCAATTTTCAGTTCCTTAAAAATTCTGCATTTTGTTTCAGTCATTAAAATTTCCCCTTTAATTTGTGCACTGCCATCTTATTCTAATTTTTTTTTTTTCTGCTCACCACTTCCGTGTTTGATTATTTATATTCATTTTTTCTGCACTTAGACATTCTTTCAAATAACTAGGAAATCACCTAGTCCCTAATTTTAGCATGTTTAGTAACCATTATACATATCTAGTTGAGGTCTTTATGTGAAATTGTCTCGTATGCTTACTTGCTTTAAAGTCACAATTGTAGCATGGTCGGGAACCACACTAGTGGATCTTGGGTGGTGCCTAAAACCTTCCCCCCGAGATAATTTCTAGCCCTACCCAAACTCTGGTTTTCCAACTCAAACCCTTCTTAGTGTTCTAATGCACTTAATCATTAGGTGGCGACTCTTCAAATTCCAAAGCCAATTCCCAAAAGGAAATGAGTTGTCCGCCCGTATACTCGATTTTGCCTTTTAAAGGAGGAAAAATGGGGCCTCGACAATGGGTTGAGTTAAGCACAACATTTCATCCCTAGACGGACGGTCAGTCCGAGCGGACTATTTAGATCTTAGAGGATATGCTCTGAGCTTGTGTTATTGACTTCGGAGGTTTGTGGGATCAGTTCTTGCCTTTAGCAGAGTTTTCCTATAACAACAGCTACCAGTCAAGCATCCAGATGGCTCCTTACGAGGCCTTATATGGTAGGCGGCGTTGATCTCCGGTTGGATGGTTTGAGTTGAGAGAGGCTCGGTTTTTGGCTACAGATTTGGTTCAGGATGCCTTGGACAAGGTCAGGATAATTCAGGATAGGCTTCGTTCAGCTTAGTCCAGGCAAAAGAGCTATGCAGACCACAAGTTTTGAGATGTGGCTTTTATGGTTGGTGAACGTGTATTGCTCCGAGTGTCGCCTATGAAAGGCATGATGAGATTTGGGAAAAGGGTAAGCTTAGCCCTAGGTTCATTGGTCCGTTTGAGATTCTTGACCGAGTGGGAGAGGTGGATTATAGACTTGCTTTGCCACCGAGCTTATCAGCCATGCATCCAGTGTTTCATATGTCCATGCGTCGGAGGTACCACGACAACCCAGCCCACGTGTTAGATTTCAGCACTGTCCATGTCACGACCCTAGTTCACCAATTGTGAACACGTCATGACGGCACCTAGTCTTCACGACCAGGTAAGCCTAACACATTGCGGAAGTAATAACAATTGCAAAATTTATAATCAAAACTAAATAACATGAGTAATGTATACAGTTGCCGCCTGGCACATACACTTTAATACCAAAAGCTGAAGTAACATCCAAGACCCAGAAACCCATGGACAACACAGGCTATAAGAAATCTTACACTGCTCTAATCACCAGAATAGTCTAATACAAAGAAGTATCGAAATAACATCTAATAGCTATGGATAAAATGAGAAGGAGACTTTGCGGATCTGCGGACGTAGCAGATGTATACCTTAAGTCCCCAATATGCTCTCTGACAGCTACTGATGGTACGCCTGCTCGGAAGCACCTGGATCTACACATGAAAAACATGCGCAGAAGAGGCGTGAGTACACCACAGCAGTACTCAATAAGTGCCAAGCCTAACCTCGGTTGGGTAGTGACGAGGAAAGGTCAAGGCCCTACTGAGACAGAAAATAATAAAATAGCAAGAGATTAACAGTATCAAAGTCTGATGAAAACTAATGAACACAACGATGTGATAAGACGGATCAATGAAATATAGTACTGCAAGACAAAACAGAAACACAGAGTAAATACAGCAAAATTACAAGAATACCGACGAGGGTCTTCCAGGATACCATCCTGTAGCCCTTTTCTCAACTGTCCAATGGAACTTCCCGAGATACCGTCCCGTAGTCCAAACCTCATATCAATATCAAAGAATCTCCCGGGATACCGTCCCGTAATCCAATCATTAGTGTACAGGGGGATCTCCCGGGATACCGTCCCGTAGTCCCAAAATAAAAGTGCAGGGGGATCTCCCGGGAATCAAACACGTAGGCCCAAAATAAACAAACAAGGGGGGAACTCCCGGAATCCCGCATCCGTAGTTCCAATGTAAATGCGCAACCAACATCAGAGAAATATTCAGAATTTTACGTACAACAATACAAGGCATCAAGGAAATACTGGCCTAACATGCTCCACGTAATCACAGTTAAGACAATTTAAACAAATAGGCTACTTGGATCAATTAAACATGCTCTTCTACGCTAGCACAGGCTATAAAAGCAAGTAAAGTGAGGCAAATATGAAAGAGAATCCAAATCAAGTAATTAAGTAAAAATTCGGGTTTCAACAATTTGCTCAAGTACGCGCTCGTCACCTCACGTACAAGGCATTCAATTACCAATTATCACATCCTAAGGGACGAAGTCCCCCACACAAGGTTAGGCAAGCCACTTACCTCGAACTGGTGCGAAATCAACTAGGGAACGATACCCTTGCCATGAGTATCCGACTCCGAATGACCCAAATCTATTAAAACCAATTACATATTGTAAATAATATTGCAATTAACTGATTCCACTAATAAAATCAAAACTAGGGCGCCAAAAAATAGGTAAAATGACCAAAATGCCCCTCCAGCCATCGTCTCGGAATCGAATAATTTTTACGTTTTCAAAAACCTCGTACTCTCACGAGTCTAACCATATAAAAATATCAGAAATCGGAGGTCAAATGCCCCCTCAAAACCCAATAGTTAGGTCTAAGAAGTTTTACTCCAAATTAACCAATTTTTGATCCTTAATTCGAATTTAAAAGGTGGATTTAACTACTAAATGATGGAATATAACTAGAAAGGATCATAGAAATGTTACCCAATAATCTCCTCTTCAAAATCCTCTCTGAATCACCTTTGCCCGAGCTAAAAATTGATTTTCACACTTATGAAATTAAACCCTCGATATTTTCTATTTCTGCCCAGGCATTTCCGCTTCTGCGGACAAGGGACCACTTCTGCGGTCCCGCTTAAGTGGCAAAAATAACTGCTTCTGTGGTTTCTCATTAAAGGGCGAAATTTCGCTTCTGCGGACACATGACCGCTTCAGCGGTCCCGCTTCTGTGGTTTATGAGGGGAAGCCTAAAAATTGCTTCTGCAATTAATTAACCGTTTATGCGGCTCCGCTTTTGTGGATAACTGACCGCTTCTGCAGTCTCAGAGGGAAAAGGTCTAACTCACTTCTACGGCGCAAAGGCCGCTTCTACGGCACCGCTTCTGCGGTTTCCAAGCCGCAGAAGTGAAAACAACAGAAGCCTGCTTCAAATTTTTCTTTCTAACTTCTAAAACTAACCCGTTGAGCATCTGAAATCATGCCGAGACCCCTGGGACCCCAACCAAAAACACCAATACCACCTAATACCTTATTCAAACTTGTACAAATTCTCAAAACACCTCAAACAACTCCAGAAACCCGATTAAATCAAGGATTCAGACCTAAGAACTTCAAATTCTAACCAAAAATGCTTTCGATCAAAAACCTAACCAAACCTCGCCCGAATGGCTTGAAATTTTGCACACACATCCCAAATGACATGACGGAGCTACAACTTCCGGAATTCAAATTCGACTCTCGGATCAAAAACTCACTATCGGATCGAAAACTTTTAAAATTCAAACTTCGGCATTTTAAGCCTAAAAGAGCTACGGACCTCCAAATAACATTCCGAACATGCTCCCAACCCCAAAATCACCTAACGGAGCTAACGGAACCATCAGAGTTCCATTTCGAGGTCGTCTTCACACTGTTCCGAATACGGACCATTTTTCAACTCTTAAACTCTCATTTAGGGACTAAGTGTCCCAAAACACTCCGAATCCTAATACCGAACGTCCCGGCAAACCAAAATAGCAGAAATGAACTTAGGGAGAGTAGTTAATGGGGAATTGGGGTGTAAATTCCAAAAACGACCGGCCGGGTCGTTACAGTCCAGTTGGACAAGGATCTTTCTTATGAGGAAGAGCCGGTGGCTATTCTAGACCAGCAGGTTCATCATTTGAGGTCGAAAAGTTTCCTTTCGGTTCGTTTCCAATGGAGAGTTCAGCCTCTTGAGGCATCGACCTGGAGTTCGAGTCCGATATGCGGAGCTGTTATCCTCATCCTTTTCATGACTTAGGTACTTCCTTCTTCTGTCCATTCAAGGACGAATGATTGTTTTAGAGGTGGAGAATGTGACAACCCAAAGGGGTCATCGCCTGTTTTAAATGAATTTTGTACTTCCGAGGCCTTGAAAACCTCATTAGAGTCATCTCAATTTGCCTGCACAGTCTGGGCACATAGCCGGAAAGCTTAAATGTGAAATTCTATGAAAAATGCTAAATTTTGATGTTAAAATGAGTAAATTTGACTTCGGTCAACATTTTGGGCAAATGGACCCGAACCCATGATTGGACGATCCCAGAGGGTCCGTAGAAAAATATGGGACTCGGGCGTATGCCCGGAATCGAATTCCGAGGTCCCGAGCCCGAGAAATAATTTTTAAAAAAAATTATTTTTCTAAAATTGTTAAGGAAAATTGAAATGAAAACTGATTAGAACGTATTGGTATCGGGCCCATATTTTGGTTTTGTCACCCGGTATAGGTCTTATATATGCTTTAAGTCATTTTTGTGAAATTTGCTTGAAGACGGACGTCGTTTGACGTGATTCGGACCTAAATTGAAAAATTTGATGTTTTATGATGTTTGAAAGAATTCTTGGATTTTGAGGTTTAATTAGATGTTTATGATGTTATTTTGGCGATATGATCGCACAATAAGTCCGTAGGATGTTTTTGAGGTTGTGTGTATATTTGGTTTGGAGCTCCGAGGGCTCGGGTGAGTTTTGGATAGGCCACAGGTGCATTTTAAACTTTGAAAAATAGCTGGTGTGTTTCTGATCTGCAGGCTTCACATTTGCGAAGCCATCCTCACAAATGCGAGCCATGCATCGCAAATGCGAGAGCTGGCTTGGGCAGCCTTCTTCGCAAATGCGACATTTTCATCGCAAATGCGAAGGTCCTATTTTCCTGAAGGGTTCGCAAATGCGAGCCCTGTTTCGCATTTCTCATATCTGAGGGTCGGGGGTCGCAATTGCGAACCCGTGTTCGCAATTGCGAACCCTTGTTCGCAATTCCTATATCTGCAACCTGCAAATTTTTATACTTAGTCGATTTTAAGTCATTTTTACCCCATTTTCAAAACACAACTCCTTTGGGCGATTTTTCAAGAACAAACCTTCTTCCAAATCAATTGTAAGTTAGTTTTTACTCATTCTTTCAATCATTTACATCTTATAACATGATTTCAACCTAAAATCATAGATTTTCATGGGGGAAATTGGGTGTTTTGGATAGAACCTAGATTTTTCAAAATTGGGGATTTGGACCTCAATTTGAGGTCTGATTTCAAAAAAAATTATATATTTGCGTTCATGGGGGAATGGGTAATCAGGTTTTGATTCGAACCTCAAGTTTTGACCACGTGGGCCCAGGGGTGATTTTTGACTTTTGGGGTAAAACATTGGAAAATGCATTTTCATGCATTAGGGTTGATTCATTTAGTGTTTGTTAATGTAATTAAGTAATTCATGATTAGATACGAGCGAATTGGAGGTGAAACTGCGGGGTAAATCTATAATTGAGGCTTGAGTTGTATTCAAGGCATTGAGGTAAGTGTTTGGTCTAGCTAGCTTGAGGGACTAGGAGTTGAGTCTTACTTGCTAATTGCTTCTTGTTGAGTATGACGTATAGGCATGGTGACGTGTATCTATACGTTTGTGTCTAACATGACCATGGGTATTTAAATTGTGAATATCTTGATCTCGTTGTATTTCTCTTGCCTTGGTGATGATTCCTATTTGTTGAGAAAAGTTTGTGAAAGGAAATTGTGACCTATGAACAACAAGGAGCATTGGCTCAAGTGGCAAAGTGAGATAAGGAATAAAAGTGAAAGAAAGAGAAAGAGTATTTAAAATGTTTCCTTTCCGGGATATTATTGTTTATTGATTATTTTTCCTTGCCGGAACGTTGAGATTATTGATGTTGTACCCTTGCCGGGATTTAATTGTTTTAATTATGTTTTCGTGTCGGGATTTATATTATTATTTTGTTTTGTTTATTCCGTTGCCCTTGTTTGTGATTGTTTTTTGGGTGAGGAAGAGTGTTAAAGCACGAATGGTGATGTCGTGTATTGTTTGTTTATTGTGAGAAAAGAGTGTAAAGCACGAAGGGTGATGCCGTGCATTGTTTGCTTATTATGAGGAAAGAGAGTAAAGCATGAAGGGTGATGTCGTGCCGCACGATGTACCATTTCGTGCCATTTATATTGATTATATGTGAGGAAAGAGAATAAAATCACGAAGGGTGATGCCGTGTATATTATTATTATATCATTGCTTGGTGAGGATGAGAGTAAAAGCAAGAAGGGTGATGCCGTGCACATTTTTATCATTATTTTATTGGTGAGGATGAGAGTAAAAGCACGAAGGGTGATGCCGCGCACTTATTGATTTCTGATTCTTTATTGATGTCTAGCTATGCTGCTTGCTTCATTATTTGATGATTTTTATTCGGAGTTGTTATTTTTCCCCGCAGCATGCTCCCCTCCCATATTGACTGGTTAATTTTTGTATCTTGATTCCACTGTATATGTATATATATAACTGCACAGGTTTATGTGGTAGTCCGGTCTAGCCTCGTTGCTACTTCGCCAGGGTTAGGCTAGGCACTTACCAGCACATGGGGTCGATTGTGCTGATACTACACTCTGTGCTCTTTTGCACAGATCCAGGCATTGGACAGCAGCAGTAGCGTGGGAGTTAGCCTTCAGTCCAGCGAGACACCGAGGTATCCTTGCAGGCGTCCGCAAGCCTAGCTTCTCCTCTATCTTTTATTTTAGTATTTTATCTCATGTATTCGAGACAAACAATTTGTACTTTCTTTCAAATAGTTGTATTTAATACTCTTAATGGTTCGTGAGTATGTGAAACCAGTTCTTGGGTAGAGGTTATGTCGATTTTCCGTTCAGATTCTTTAATTTAAGACTTCCGCTTATTTACTTTATTCCGTTATTTTCATGATATTTCTGCTAATTGTTAAAAGAAGTAAATCAGTTAATGAAAAAGGTAGTTAAGGGTTAGCTTGCTTAGCTCTCATTAGTATGCGCCATCACGACTCCTGAGCGTGGGAAATCCAGGTCGTGACATACAGTTTATAAACAATATAAAGATATTATATTTAATGTAGAAATAGGTGGAGAGAAATTTCTCTTCCTATAAAAAATAAATGTTCATGCTATAAATAGCAACTAACAACCTATTGTATCTTCCGAGGAAATTTAAGCTATTAGTAGTTCAAAAGAGCTTATGATTTATACATTTAAAGTATATATTATATCATATTTCGCTCAAAGTTACTACAGACAAATCAATAAGTCAAATAATCAAATTCTATTATTTATGATAATTTATTTTCAAATTTGAAGGTATAAAAAGTCTGTTTCTATTAAGTTATACAAGCATGAGATTTCACAAAGCTAATTTTTACTGAATGAATTAAATCACGTGGTTGTCGATTCGAAATTACTCCAGCAGGTTCAACACTATCAAAAACATGCGCATCTGCCATCATAATAGTCTGGAAGATATTTTAAAAGAATTATACTAGAGACTTGTTGAAAGTAGAAGTAAAGGCAGCACATGTACATATTTCCAATCAGAAAATAATCTGTCCAACAACATAAATATAGATTAAGGTGTATGTCCAAACATAGACTTTAAGTTGAAAAAAAACAAATATAGTGACTAAATAAGGATTGTTAGATATAAAATCATGTATTCATAATATATTTTGACTCGGTATTTGTCACGACCCCAACCCCGGCCGTGATGGCACCCAACACAATGCTAGGCAAGCCCGACCAATTCAACACTCTCAATTCCTTTCTTTAAAATTCAGTACTGATTAACAGAATCAAATTACCAAACCAATATGAATAGAAGTCTGAAATAAAAGATGAAAAGTGCAGAAACCATAATAATAATAATCTCTACAATGTCCCACCGATTCGGTGTCACAAGTCAAGAGCCTCTATTACATTAGTTCAACAATCTAATACAGGAACAGTCTAAATTGCGAGAAAAGGTAAAGAAAGAAAGAGGGGAAAATCGGGTCTGCGGATGCCATGCAGCTACCTCGATAACTCCGGTGGAATCTGAACTGCAGGATGGCTCGTACTACACCTCAGGAATACCTGGATCTGCACACACGGTGTAGGGAGTAGTGTGAGTACTCCGACCCAGTGAGTAATAAAAATAAATAATAATTGGTAGTATAAAATCATGTAAGAGTACTAAGCAGTTCTATATCAAAGCAGTAAGAACATTTAAACATCAAATAATGAAGAAGTCAGGTGAAATTCCTTAAAAACCAGGTAGAACAGGTAGCTAAACAAGTATTAATCAAGTATAAAAACCGCTCCTCGAGCATATTGTTCATTTATTTATTACTTTGCCTCAGTACTCACTCATATACTTTTCACAATAATCGAAATCATAAATATACCGCTGCGGCGCGTAGCCCGATCTGTATATCGCTGTGGCGCACAACCCGATCCGTAACAATAGTCGACTGAGCTTACTGGGGGTGTGTAGACTCCGGAGGGGATCCTAAAGCCCAAGCACTATATTGTTGTGGTGCGCAGCCCGATCCATATATATATAAATATACATTTGTTGCGGCGTGCATCCCGATCCATACAAATATATTGTTGTGGCATGCAGCCCGATCCATAACAAATAAAACATCCTCACTATTGGGTTCTCAACCCCTCTCAGTCAATATAAACACAGCCTCTCGGGCATACTAATATAAGATAGGGATCTCAGCCCACATATTTCCTTCATTTAGGATTAGCACTTCAACAACCAATTCATATTGTGTTAAACAGTTAGAAACATGACTGAGGGTATGATTTTTAACAAGTAAAGTGAGGATAATCAGTAAAAATGCCCCAAACATGGCAACTAGCCCAGATCATAATGATAACAATTAAATCTCGGTCAAAATACGGTAAAAATCACCAATCGGGATCGACCAAGTCACAGTCCCTAGTGGTAAAGGACCCCACGCTCATCATACAACGTGTGTCTCACCTCAACATAGCACTACGTTGTGCAAATCCGGGGTTTCAAACCCTCAAGACATCATTTATAATCATTACTCACCTCAAGACGGCCAAACTCTAGATCGCTATGCTCTTGCCTCTCAAATTGACCTCCTCGCACGTCGAATCTAATCAAAACCAAAATGAATACGTCACAATATGCTAAGGAAACAATACCCAATTGAAAACAATCGAAAAATATCAAGAATCTCGAAATTAGCAAAAATCCGAGCCCCGGGCCCACTTCTCGAAATTCAGAAATTTCCACATCATTAGACTCCTTATCTCCCCATGAGTTTATACATATCAAAAACACCAGAATCGTAGTTCAATTGACCCTTCAAATCCTCAATTTTTGCTCTCTTAAGTTCCACCCCTAAACCACCATTTTTGTCCATAAATTCCTTAAATTTCCAGTCCTAATTCATGAAATAGCACCATAGAATTGTGTTTTGAGTCAAAAATCCTTACCTTATCGATGTTCTCTTGAAATCCCTCTTCAAAATTGCCCAAAAGTCCTCAATCCGAAATTGGAAATGATAAAACCCTTCAAAGATAGCGAAGGATGAATTATATACCTTCTGCCCAGGGGTTTTTGCACTGCGACCCCTCCACCGCTTCTGCGGTACCACATTTGCGGTTAAAAGTCTACTTTTTTGGAAAATCATTAAAAGCGCAGAAGTCGCTTCTACGATACTATTTCCGCATCTGCGGCTTCGCAGATGCAGCCACCTCGACCGCTTCTGCGAAAAATCACAACTTGGCCCAAACTGCATCTGCGGTTCATCAGCCGCATATGCGGCTCCGCAGGTGCGGTTCCCTCACCGCATCTTCGGTTCCAGCCTTCCTCTTCCAAAACCGCATCTGCGGTTACTCCCCCGCATGTGCGACACCGCACCTGTGGTCCCCAAGCCGCAGGTGCGAAAATACCAGCAACAGCAACTCTAAAATTTCCCAAGTTAAAAAATCTTCTCGTTAGCCATCCGAAATCACCCCGAGGCCCCCGGGACCTCAAACCAAAAGCACCAACAACTCCTAAAACCTCATTAAAACTTGTTCCAATCATCAAAACACCTCAAACAACACCAAACCCATCAAATTACATCGAACTCAAGCCTAAATTCTTCTAAAACTTCCGAAACACTCATTTGATCAAAAACCCAACCAAATCACTTCCGAATGACCTGAAATTTTACACACACATCCCAAATCACATAAAGAAGCTACATCAACTCTCGGAATTCCATTCTGACCCTCGGATCAAAATCTTACCTATCAACCGAAAATCGCCAAAATACTAGCTTCGCCAATTCAAGCCTAATTCTACACCGGACCTCCAAAATCATTTCCGATCACACTCCTAAGTCACAAATCATCCCCCGAAGATTACCAAATCATCATAATTTATATTCGAGCCCTCCATCACATAAGTCAACATCCGGTTGACTTTTCCAAACTAAGCCTTCCTTAAAGAGACTAAGTGTCTCATTTCCTTATGAAATCAATCCAAACCAACTCGATCATGCAAGACACTGATAGTGAAGCATAAAGAAATAGAAAATGGGGAAAACGGAGCAGTGACTCATGAGAAGACGGGTCGGGTCGTCACATCCTCCCCAACTTAAACAAACGCTCGTCCTCGAGCGAGTCAAGAAACATACCTGAAGCCTCAAACATGTGAGGGTATCTGCTCCGCATCTCCCGCTCGGTCTCCCAAGTAGCCTCCTCCACGGGCTGATCTCTCCACTGCACCTTCACCGAAGCAACATCATTTGACCTCAACTTCCGAACCTGACGATCCAAAATGGCTGCTGGCTCTACATCATAAGTCAAATCACCCTCCAACTGAACCGTACTTAAATCTAGAACATGGGACGGGTCTCCAATATACTTTCGGAGCATAGAAACATGAAAAACTGTATGTACGCTCGACAAGCTGGGTGGAAAGGCAAGCTTATAAGCCACCTCCCCAATCCTCCGGAGTACAGCAAAAGGCCCAACGAACCGCGGACTCAATTTCCCATTCTTTCAGAATCTCATAACACCCTTTGTGGGTGAACCCTTCAACAGGACCTTCTCACCAACCATGTAGGATGCATCTCGAACCTTCCTGTCCGCATAACTCTTCTGTCGCGACTGTGCTGTACGGAGTCTCTCCTGAATCACCTTTACTTTCTCTAATGCATCCTGGACCAAATCTATCCCCAATAGCCTAGCCTCACCGGGCTAGAACCAACCAGCTGGAGATCTACACCACCTCTTATACAAAGCCTCATACAGAGCCATCTGAATGCTCGACTAGTAGCTGTTGTTGTAGGTAAACTCTGCAAGCGGTAGAAACTGATCCCGTGAAGATCCGAAGTCAATAACACAGGAGCTTAGCATATCCTCTAATATCTGAATGGTGCGCTCGGACAACCCGTCCGTCTGAGGGTGAAAGGCTATGCTCAACTGTACCTGAGTACCCAACTCTCACTGAACAGTCTACCAAAACTGTTAAGTAAACTGAGTGCCCCGATCTGATATAATGGAAACTGGGACACCGTGCAACCGAACAACCTTTTGAATTTAAATCTCTGCCAGGCGCTCTGAAGAATAAGTAGTACAAACAGGAATGAAGTGCACGCACTTGGTCAGCCTGTCAACAATCACCCAAATAGCATCAAATTTCTTCAAAGTCCATGGGAGTCCGGTAACAAAATCCATAGTGATCCTTTCCCGCTTCCACTCAGGAATAACCATCTGCTGATGCAAGCTACCTGGTCTTTAATGCTTGTATTTAACCTGCTGACAATTGACACACCGAGCTACAAACTCCACAATATCTCTCTTCATCCTCTGCCACCAATAGTGCTGTCTAAGATCCTGATACATCTTCGCAGCACACGGATAAATGGAATACTGTGAGCTACGGGCCTCTTCCAACATTAACTCCCGAAGCCCATCCACATTGGGCATGCAAATTTGGCCTTGCATCCTCAACACACCACCATCACCAATGGTCACGTCTCTAGCATCATCATGCTGAACCCTGTCCTTAAGGACAAGAAAATGTGAATGATCATACTGGCGCTCTCTGATGTGGTCATACAAAGAAGATCGAGAAACCACACAAGCCAACACCCAACTAGGCTCCGAAATATCTAGTCTCACAAACCGATTGGCCAAGCCCTGAACATCGACTATAAATGGCCTCTCCTCAACTGGAATGTATGCCAAGCTCCCCATACTCACTGCCTTTCGGCTCAAAGCATCGTCCACTATATTGGCCTTCCCCGGATGATACAGAATAGTAATATCATAATCCTTCAATAACTCTAGCCACCGTCGCTGCCTCAAATTAAGATCCTTCTGCTTGAACAAATACTGAAGACTGCGATGATCGGCGAATACCTCACAAGATATGCCATACAAGTAGTGCCTCCAAATCTTCAATGCATGAACTATGGCAGCCAACTCCAAATCATTAACAGGGTAGTTCTTCTCGTGGGGCTTCAACTGACGAGAAGCATAAGCAATAACTCTACCCTCCTGCATCAATACACAGCCAATCCCAACTCTCGAAGCATCACAATATACAGTATATGAACCTGAAGTTGATGGCAAAACCAATACTGGAGTTGTGGTCAAAGCTGTCTTGAGCTTCTAAAAGCTCTCCTCACACTCGTCCGACCATACCAATAAAGCAGCCTTCTGAGTCAACTTGTCAAGGGCAATGCAATGGAGGAAAATCCTTGAACAAACCAGCGATAATAGCCTATCAACCCAAGAAAACTATGGATCTCCGTGGCTGAGGACGGTCTAGTCCCAAGAAAGCCACTGAACTGAGCCAAAACTCACACTTGGAGAATTTTGCATAAAGCTTCTCCTCCCTCAATCTCTGCAATACAACTCGTAAATGCTCCACGTGCTCCTCCTGACTACGCGAGTACACCAGAATATCATCAATAAAAATAATAACGAACGAATCCAAATAAGGCCAAAATACATTGTTCATCAAATGCATGAACGCTGCTAGGGCATTGGTCAGCCCGAAAGACATGACAAGAAACTCATAGTGACCATATCTAGTCCTGAAAGCAGTCTTAAGAATATCTGAATCCCTGATCTTCAATTGGTGATAACCCGAACGGAGATCAATCTTGGAGAACACCCTCGCACCCTGAAGTTGGTCAAATAAACCACCAATGTGAGGCAAGGGATACTTGTTTTTAATTTTTACCTTGTTCAATTGCATATAATCGATGCACATTCTCATTGTGCCATCTTTATTCTTCACAAACAAAACTGGCGCACCCCAAGGTGACACACTAGGCCGAATAAACCCCTTATCTAGGAGTTCCTGAAGCTGCTCCTTCAATTTTTTCAACTCCGCTGGTGCCATACGATATGGAGGAATAGAGATGGTCTGAGTGTCTGGCACCAGGTCAATACCAAAATCAATATCCCTATCCGACGGCATGCCCGACAGGTCTGTAGGAAATACATTGGGAAAATCCCTCACAACTGGAACGGAATCAATACTATGAGTCTCAGCTCCAGCATCCCTCACAAAATCTGGATATGACAGACAATCCTTCCTAACCATACATTGGGCCTTCAAGAAAGAAATCACCCTACTCGAAACATAATCAGTCACACCATGCCACTCGATTTGCGGTACACCCGGCATAGCCAAAGTGACTGTCTTAGCATGACAGGATAGAATAGCATGACACAGAGATAACCAATCCATGCCTAAAATAATATCAAAATCCACCATGCTCAACAGCAATAGATCAACTCGGGTCTCCAGACACCCAATAACCACAATACATGACCGGTATACACAGTCCACAACAACAGTGTCGCCCACCGGGGTAGACACATGAACAGGTAAAGCAAAGCTCCTGGGGCGCACTCAAATAGTGAGCAAAATATGAGGACACATAAGAATAGGTGGAACTGGGATCAAATAATAATGAGGCATCTCTGTAGCAGACTGAAACAATACCTGTAATGACAACATCTGAAGCAATGGCATCTGACCTGCCTGGAATAGCATAAAAATGAGCCTGGCCACCGCCTGATCAACCTCCCTCTCTGGGGTGACCCCTGGCTGCCTGATCTCCACCCCTAGCTGACTGGGTGGGTGGTGAAGTTACTGGAGTAGAAGTCGAGGGCAGGCCCCTCTGCTGATGCTGACCGTCACGGAGTCGAGGACACTGCCTCCTCATGTGACCAAACTTTCCGCACTCATAAAAACTACCCGATGCTGGAGATGGGGACCGAAGGGAACCCCTCGCACCTAAGTGGCTACCAGATGCACTCGACACAGAAGAACCATGAGCTGATGGGGCACGAGATGAACTCTGAGCTGGGAGGGCGCTAAGTGAAGGATGGCCCCGCTGAGACCCATGATGACCACGACCTGAAGATGCCCTATGATACTCTGGACGGGCCGATCGACCTGAAGTGCAATTTATATATTTCTCAGTTTTCACCTTCTTTTTTTGTAGAATAGCCTTAGTTGCGAGTTGCTAGTTTGTTTGACTTTAATTTACGCGGGATCTGGAAACATGTTCCATTTGGAAATCTTGATGAAGTTTCTTTAGTGGAAAACTACATGAATTATATTGTTAACTTAAGTCAAAAATTCAGTTCTAACTGATACTGCTGGGATTGATCTCGAAGAAATGATTGCCCTGGTATCCTTAGGGTCATTTGGTACAATTGCGGGATATCTCATGGGATTAGTTATTCCAACTTCTATATTGAATAACTAGTCCTATCATTTTAATGTAAAAGTTATTTCGAGATTAGTTAATATCCTACGCCAAACACCTGATAAAATTAATTCCAAATTTTATTCCGAAATTATTATTCTTATTCCATGTACCAAACGACCATTAGGCCTTAATTATAGCAGCCATTAGGATCCATGTTGGAAGAACTAGAATTCCTATCTGGACGATTTTCCTTTGTCTCCATATCAGTCAAATATCTGGAACAGAATACCATAAATTCTTCTGCAAGATAGCCCTCAACAATTGACCCTTCTAGGCGAGCCATGTTGCGTACATAACCTTTTAATATGCGCAATATTCTGTTAAGTAAATATATATTAGTTTCATAAAAAATTTCAGCTAAAAGAAAAATTTAGAGTAGTAAAAATCTAACCTCTCGATGAAATACATCCATCGAAATTGAACAGGACCACCCTCATTTGATTCCTTTGCTAAATGAATTGCCAAATGAACCATGACATCAAAGAACGAAGGCAGGAATATGCATTCTAGTTTGCAAATTCTCATTCATATGCTTTTATCTATTTTATCTAAATTATCCATATGCACCTCTTTAGCACACAAATCATTAAAGAATAATGACATTTCAATTAATGGATCATATGCATCCTTTGGTAAAATTCCTTTGATAATAACTGGAAAGATACACTCGAAAAGAACATGGTGATCATGACTTTTAAGTCCAAAAATTCTAGCTTCCTTAACATTGACGCAACGACTAATGTTAGAAGCATAAGCATCATGAAACTTGACATCTTTGATGAGTTGACAGAATTTAATCTTCTCAGTTTTGGACATTGTATAACTAGCAGGAGGAAGTATGTACGTATCCCTACTTTTTATTGGATAGAAAGGCTTTTTAATTCTCATCCCCTGTATGTCAAATCGAGATTTCAGTATGTCCTTTGTTTTTCTGTTAATATCCAACAATGTTCCTATGATGCTTTTACTAATGTTTTTTTCTATATGCATTACATACAAATTATGTCTCAACAATACAGTCCTCCAATATGGGAGTTCATAGAATATACTTTTCTTCTTCCAGTTGTCACGACTTTCGGCATCTCGTTTTCTTTTTTTTTTTTATGTTGTCACCCATGGATCCTTGGGAGTATGTATTTAGTTGTGCAAGCATACCATCTCCACTCAATGCTTGTGACACAAGTCTTTCTTTCCTTGTGTTATCAAAAGAACTTTTGATCCGACGATAAGGATAATTAGTCTCAAAGAACCTACGATGACTCATATAACTATGCTTTCGACCATGTTTCAAGTAAATGGAGGAAGTATTTACATGACAAATAGGACAAGCAAATTTACTTTTAGTGCTCCAACCGGACAAAATTGTTTACAACAAAGAAGCACACAATTGAAAACTTTGTTGCTTAAAAGCATCATAAGTCTCAATTCCATTCTCCCATAAGTTTTTCAAATCATTAACCAAAGGTTGGAGATACACATCTACATTCATACCAGGGCTTTTTGGGCCGGAAATAAGTAAGGATAACAAAATATTAGATTATTTCATATATAGCCACGGGGATAGATTATACAGAATCAAGAATACTGGACACATACTGTAGGCATTGCTCATGGAACCAAAAGGATTAAAACCATCTTAAGCAAGTCCAAGTCTTACATTACGTGGATATGATGCAAAATCCACATGCTTCTCATCAAAAGTTTTCCATGTAGTGAGTTGGTTTGATGCCTTAATAGTCCATCATCAACTCGCTTATTTTTATTTCACCTCATATTTTATGCAGTTCGTTTAGTCATAAACAACCATTGTAATCGTGGTATCAAAGGAAAGTCTCTAAGAATTTTTTTAGGAATTCCGTTCTTTCTCTTATTCAATTTACTTGAAGCAATTTCCGTGTCACTATCTTCTCCTTCCCGTACTATCCATTTTTTCTCACCACATTCAAGGGATTGCTCAGGATCAACATATTTCTTTCTATATAAGATGCACTTATTAACACAAGCATCTATTTTTACGTAATCTAGACCCAAATTTTTAATAATCTTTTGAACTTCATAAATAAAATTAGGGAGCACATGTCCTTGGGAAAAACATCACTTAATAATTTTAACAAATATTCTAATAAAGTATTGCTCTAGCCATGCAAGCACTTTATTTGAAAAAAGACGCATTAGAAAAGAGAGCTTCTAGAACTTTTCACAATCTAGATACAACTTTTGCTCTGCATCTTTTAACAACCGATAAAAACTCTTAGCTTCTGCATTAGGTTCTTCATATGCAGAATCAGTGGTCTCATCAGACTCATGAGTAATATTATCTGTAGGAACACCGCGATACATGTCATGCAACATCTTGAAAGTGGCAAAATCATCGTTTCCTAAATCTCAATCCGCACTAGATTTTATTTCATGATCTGAAGATGAATCCGACTCACCATGATTAATCCACCTATTATATGTTGGATCTATACCCTGCCTAAGTAATTCTAATTTCACTTATTCTAGTATTTTCCTACGCACATGGTTATAGTTAGTGCATGGATATTGTATTCTTATACCAATATTAGGATTTAAAAATGCAAAGTTCAAAAATTATTTCACCCCATTCAAGTATTCTGGTAATGCCCTATTCCTAAGAAGTATCCAACTTTTATCCACCATATAATAACCTACAAAAATATAAAATAATAACTGTCCCTCAATTTTTTGCTGTCAATTTACCAAAAAAATAAAATAAGAAAAACTTCAGAGAAAGACTCTATATCAAAATATAGTTAAAATAAGAGCATATAACTTGAACGAACAGTGATACAAGTGAAGAACATATTAGAAATGAATAGTAATCAGAAAGACTCACCAGAATTTAATACACAAAAAATAGTAAAGCAAATTGAATATCAGAACCAGTTGCTCAGAGTTGTAGAACAATAAAGGAAAAAACCTAGTTAGAATGGTAACTGAAATAGGCTAAAGATTAAAGGAAAGATAATTGAAACAAACAAATTGGTTGAGATTTGCCGCGTTTCTTTTGGAGGAAAGTTGAAAATACTTATATAAACTTTAGGCTACTAACTAAACTTGTGGAGAAAGCTAACGCGTTAAAAAACTTGTCGAGAAAATTAAGGATTCACCAATAAGAAATAGAAATTATTGCTTATTTATTCTTTTAAAACTACTATATTTTCACATAAAATATAGCACCAAAAAAATCTATCCAGAATGACAACTAAAAGAGTGGGCTAAAAATTCGAAAAAAGTAATTACCAAGAGAATATTTTGCCGTGTTAGATTTTGGCGAAAAACTGAAAAATCATTAGCTAAGTTTGAGGCCACAACCCACCCATATTGTTAGCAGAAATAAATTGTATTGCCAACAATAAAAATTTTTTGTTGCCAATTTTTTTTATATTTTAAATTTATTATATTGTCCATAATATATGGCAATATTAATATAAAAGACATTCGTGTTAAATATGGCAATAATTTTATCAGGTTGTTGTCATTTATTACAATAATTCAACAACACTGTGATTGTTGCAAAAACATTGTTGCTAATTTTTAATTTAAAACTTATTATCTAAATGATAGAATATGACAACAATATTATAATGTTTGCTAACAAGAAAAAATTTGTGTTTACCTCTACATATACCTCCTCTCATTCTCATACTACTTGGGCAAAACCCCTAAATTTCCAATCCAGATGTAATAAGATTAACCTAGATAATCTGGATACACCCCTTCTAGATAATGAGATTAAAAAGAAGTCTTCTCATTCAAACCTTTCAAGTCTCCTGGTCCAAACGGTCTACACCCCTTCTTTTTTCAAAAATATTGGTATCATATAGGACATTCAGTTAGAAACCTTTGTCATGCTATTTTTAACAACCAGGAAATTCCGCCGGAAATTAACAAAACTTTCTTGTGCCTCATTCCTAAAATCCATAATGCAAATAATATTAAAAATTTCAGACCCATTGGTCTATGTAACACTATTTACAAACTAATCACCAAGATTCTATGCAATCGTCTTAAACCCTTCCTAGACTAAATGATCAGTCCATACCAAGATAGCTTCATGAAAAACAGAAGAGCGTATGATAATGCTATCATCATTCAGGAAATGATTTCTAGGTTTAATAAACTGAAAGGCAAACAGGGCTATATGATTATGAAAATAGACTTAGAAAAAGCTTTTGATCGTTTAGAATGGTCTTTTGTTCGTCACACTTTGAATTACTTTAACTTCCCTCTAAAATTCACCAAACTGCTGTTGAGTTGTTTTCCACCAGTAAAATAATAATCTTAGTCAACAGATCTGTTACAAATTACTTTCAACCAAGTAGAGGTATTAGACAAGGAGACCCCATCTCCCCATATATCTTTATCCTCTCCCTAGAAATGCTCAGTAGGTATACAGAACATCAAGTGGACATCAAGAACTTGGACCCTATATTTTTAGGTTATAAATATCCTAAACTCTCCCATTTATTATTTGCTGATGATCTTGCTCTAATGGCTAGAGCTAATGCTAAGTCTTGCCAGGCTATTAAAAATGGCCTTAACCAATTCTGCTCTCTATCAGGTCAAAGCATCAATACTACAAAGTCAAAATTACTTTTCTCAAAAAATAGTAATCACTCTATTATCAGTGAATTTACCACTTTACTAGGAATTAAAAAAAGTAACTTTTTTGGCACATACCTAGGCTTCGCTATCCTTCACCATAGCCTAAAGTCTAGGGACTATCAATTCCTTATTGACAAGATGAGAACTAAACTTGCTTCCTAGAAAATGAATTTCTTTAGTTTGGCAGGAAGAACAACTCTTACAGTATCATGCCTTAATTCCATCCCTAACCATTATATTCAATACACCCTCCTTCCCAAGAAAACCCTAAGAGATATTGACAAAGTCCAAATGGACTTCATATGGGGTAGTACGATAGAGAAAAGGAAAATTCACATGGTGAATTGGCCAACTTTATGCCAACCCAAAAAATATGGTGGATTGGGCATCCACAATACTCTTAATAAAAATCTTTGTACTCTCGCTAGTTTAAGTTGGAGACTTCTCACAAACGCACTAATTCCATGGGAAAAGCTTATTATCTCTTACTATTGCAATAGCTCCTCCACGAATAGATCCTCCTGCCTTTGGAAAAGTATTTGTAAAGGGTGGGACATCTGCTCAAAGGCATTATATGGTCCTCCCACATCCAATCCAATCTTAACCTATAGGAGGCCAATTGGATTCCAAATTTTGGTAACCTAAGAAACCATGTTATACGTCCCCTTCAGCAAAAGACATTTTCATAAAAATCAGTGATATCTTTGATGGTACCAATTGGAATTTAGACTGCTTATCCTTCTCTTTTCCTCCGGATTTGCTAGCTACTATCACTAAAATAAAAATCCATCAAAAGGGTCCCTCAATTGACTTATCAATTTGTTCACTCATCACTAAGGGGGTTTTTACTACTAAATCTTGCTACGCTCTTCTGGAATCTCCTAATAATACAAACTTAGATTTCGAGTGGATTTGGAAATTGGACTGTCCCAATAAGATCAAATTTTTCCTATGGCAATGCCTTCATAATCGAGTTCCTTGCAAGAAATACCTTTCATAGATTGGACGAAACATTAACCCTAATTGTCCAATCTATAAAAGCCCTTGGGAAGAATCAATAGAGCATATTTTTCTAGAATGCAAGGTTTTCCACAATATCTGGACCGACCCCCAAAGAAACCAACTAATTAACCAAATTGGAAAACATTGGCTTATACAAATAAAGGATTTCAACCTTCCCCTTGAGCATGATCTCCTAAAATGGAACAACTACTTTTCCTTCATCATTTAGCAAATCTTGGCTAATAGAAGCAGTAATAACCACAATAACACGTCCAACCAAATCAGTGGTTATCAAATCATGCAAAGTACCATTGAATTTAAACTTTTCAAGAAAAAATGTCTATTCACCCTCTCAAATTTCTTATTAAAATCAGCCGGTTCAAACCCTCTAAGGGTTGGCTCAAACTAAATGTGGATGCCAGTTTTCATAACTACCAAAATTATGGCTTAGGTGGTATTTTCAGAATGCTAGTGGCAGCTGGGTAGTTGCTTTTTCTAAACTAACATATGCAGCTGGCTCACTAGCAGCAGAATTAAAAGCTCTACGATGAGGTCTAAGAACAGCAAAGGACTGAAATCTCTTCCCGCTTGTAATAGAGACAGACTGCTTAGAGGTAATCTAGGCAATACAAGTTGGTAATAATTTATTTAACAAAACTGTTAATGAATGCAGGTCCTTAATGCACCAGCAGAAAGCTACTCTCCAACACACTTTCAGGCAGGGGAATAGGATTGCTCATCAACTCGCAAAAAGGATCCTAGAAAGGGACAACCAAGTTTTTGGAGTGGCAAGAGAAAGTAAGGCACAGAAGACCAGTAAAAAAGTTTTTGTTGAACAACCTTTTGATGTAATAGATTTTGTGGACAGTGATAGACTTGAATCCACTGTCCATGAAAAACTACTATGTAATGAAGCTTGCCAACAGTTAGCAAGCCTAGGAAATCAAAGCTTCCTCCATGATGCATCCAACGTAGACTATGTACTAGACGCTCCTTAATTATTAATATATCTATTTCCTGTTTGCTCAAAAAAAAAATTGTGTTTAAAAGTTTTATGATATAGCAATAACTTTATGAAGTTGTTGCTATTTGTCTATCACTGTCCACAATGTGGGCAAAATTTATAGCCAAACATAAGTTTTGAAAATAAATCTTAAATTTATTTTGGTAAAACTCATGGCCAAACAGGTCCGTTCTTTGTTGAGCAATATTTGGAATCTGAAATTTTTAGTCAATCGGTATATTTTACTCAATATAACAGTTTCACCCACCAGCCCATCAAATTTGTATTTCTCTAACAGTATATATAAAAACAAAAATTTGATCAAGCGTAACACGCTTTCAAATAATGTGGTGGGTGAGGGGAAAAATTCATGTTAGGGCCCCATATGAAAAGAAAAACAAAAAACTCCCTCTGGACTAGTTCAATAGTTTTAATATGAGTCCGTACATTTGTTAAAGGGAAGAGTTTAAAAAGAAGTCGCGTTGAGTAAAATTTTGAACATATGTTAAGTTTGCTGTTTTGAGAAGATAAAATTTAAAAACTATTATATTAATTAGGCAAAAAGAGTTATCTATAATATCTATCTTTTTCCAACCAAAACAAAGTCTCATGTTACTTTTTAAAATTTTGAGAAAGAAAGTGGATAGAATAATACAGTAATTATCTTCATATCAGTAACAAATGAATGTTAGTTAACTGCTTACCAAAAACTAAAAAAGAATGAAAATTTATTTTATATTATAGCAGTACAAAAAAAGTTTAGACTACTGATATACACATTTCGTTTATTGAGAGTCAGTTTGACTAAATTTTGAAGCTAAATAAAATTAGTTCAACTCAATATTTTAAAATTAAAATCTAGATATTAAAAAAATATACAAAAAATATCATAGGTTGTAATTTTTCTCATGTCAATATGATTAATAAAATATATTTTAAAATATTAGTCAAACTTCATACAGAGCGAAATGTGTCATCAAAATTGAAACAAAGGAATTATATATCTTATTTTTTAGATTATATATTAGTTTCACTTATTATATATGTTCTCTATAATTATGTTGTAAGTGATCTACAATTTAGTATATGGAAGTGTTAGGTATATAGAAGTTAAACGCAAATTAAATGAATTAGATTTAAGTTACATATAATATGAGTGTAAAGATTGTATTATCCGTGTCTATAAAGTATAGAACAGATTGCTTCCATTGACGTAAGTCGTAAGTAGTGCTGTAAATATGGGCCGGGCCGGGCACGTGGGCTTTAGTAATTGACGGGTTGAGCTGGGCTAGCCCACCATTTTGATGGGTCTTATAATGGTCAGCCCACCCTAGTCTTATGTGGGCCGCGGACTCCCACGGGCCGGCCCATCATTTTTAAAAATATAATTTTATATTTTTTCATTAAGTTTTGACCTAAAAAAAGATAATTATTTAAAAGTTAAAAAAATATCTTATTGAAAAAAATACGCAAAACTTAATAACTTTTTA